>PVJA010013205.1:32657-50269 GCA_004027025.1 Myocastor coypus | reverse complement strand
TTTTTTTTTTTTTTTTTTTTTTTTTTTTTTTTTTTTTTTTTTTTTTTTTTTTTTTTTTTTTTTTTTTTTTTTGAGACAGGGTCTCGCTATGCAGTTGAGGCTGGCCTTGAGCTCACTTTTGTAGCCCAGGCTGGTCTTGAACTCACACCGATCCTCCTGCCTCGGCCTCCCGAGTGCTGGGATTACAGGCGTGAGCCACAATGCCCGGCTCACAATGTATTATTGTAACTGTCCTGCCAACCTGTTTTGAAACTGTCTCATTGTTATTTCTTTCTCATTAAAATAAGTAAAATTTAAAAAAAAAAAAAAAATCCAGGGCTGCCTCTGCATCAGACACTATGCTAAGAAGCAGTGAGGGGCCAGGGAAGAAAAGGAATGCAGGCATGCCCAGGGACATATGCAGCCTCAGAGGAGGCAGGTCTGGGAAGGCCAGACCAGCCAGAGGTGACAGGGCCTCAGCATTGGAAGGTAGATGGATAGGTTGCTGGGCAGTAGGTAGGGGACTCTTGCAGATAAGGACACATCCTCAAAGAGTCAGTTTTAAATAGAAGGAGGACTGATGGAGAAAGGGTGTGGAGGCAAGGGTGTGGGGTAGGTGTGCTGAGCAGGAAGCCTATTCTGTAGGCCTGGAACACTGCAGAGGCACAGGGCCTAGCAAAGGGCAGCCAGGAGGAGCGAAGAATTCTAAACCTGTGAGGAGTAGTCATATTGGTGGCCCCAGTGAGTGCATGAGCAGCCATACAGGGGTGACACAGACAGTAAGAGCAGCTTCATTTTCAGGCCCCTTGGGAGCCTGTATTGCGCTAAGTATTACACACAGCTGTTTGCATCTTCTCCCAATGTGGATGCTTATTCACACCTCACAGATGAAGACATGGAGGCTCTGAGTGAAGGACCAATTCAGAGTCAGCCCTCTGGCAAGTGGGCCAGCTCAGGTCCAGCAGTTAGCACTTCCAACCCTCTGCTCTTAACCACTGAGGTGGAAGGAATGCTTAGGCTCAGCCCTCCTCTAGGGCCCCCTAACCTACTTCAGGAGGGGCCTCTGTTTTCCATCTGTTTCCTCTCACCCCTCTGCAGAGCAAGTCCCAACTACCCTCCCACTCAGCCCTTCCTGATGGGGGTGTAGAGACCTACTTCTTTAGATGTGTGGAGGCCGGTCTTCGTGTTCCAGCTCAGGGGTGGAAATGAGCCCAGAACCTGACTTGAAAGTGATAGATTGCTGAGGCTCAGTTAGTGTTGCTCTCAAAGTGTTGGCCTCCGCTGAGTCTGTAGTCCATATGTTCCGAGTTCCTTAGTCCTACCTAGGATCTCAGTGCACTCTCAGAGGCTTGTTCTGGCCCTCTCACTAGCCCTAACTCAGGGAGAGAAGAGTCTGTCAGCTTTACATAGAAGTAAGAACTTCAGAGCCCACCAGAGTGACAGGACTAGCAAGTCATGCTGAGGGGATTCCTTGGTACATTAGCCCCTACTGGCCTCTCTTACTTCAGAAGAGTCTACTTCCAGAGAGTGCACAAAGAACTTGTGCCTTGATGCATACATTTTTAATGGATTTCCTAACTGTGCACCAGAATTCCCTGAGTCTGTGCACCTTCCCTAATATTGTTTAGGGGATCTTATGCAAGAACATATGTGTATTTCTCTAGAGTTGCTGGGCCTTATAAATTTGAGAAGGAGATCTATAGCACAGTTACAAAAGCCACAGCAAAACTGCTGACAATGGCATGGTTCTTCCCATGCTTTCCACACTTTGGACCTTTGCTTATCCTCCAGGTAACACTGTGGAGCTCTTTTCCTACAGGCACAGCAGAAGCCAGTGAGTTAGAGTTAAGGGCCTGTAGTGATCTAACCAGTCAGCAATGCAGCAGGGGTCAGCTCAGTCCTGCTGGCTACTCTGGCCTGGGAGCCGCCATCACCACTCACCTGAAGGTTTGGTGCAAAAGACTTGGGATGCCGGCCCCACCGCAAGGGCAAGCTGAGACTGAGTGTGGTGGCACACACCTTTATCCCACTGCTTGGGAGGCTTAAAGCAGGAAGATCACTAGGAGTCCAATCTGTGTAGTGAGACCCTGTAGACCCTGTACTAAACATATTTTTAAAACTAAAAAAATGTTTAAAAGCCTGGGAAGAAGAGAGGCTCCAGGTGCACAAGTTCAGAAGGGTCCGAGCCGTGTGCACAGATGATAAGGGAATGCCAACATTCGCTCAGTGTCTTCAAACTGGCATTGTCTGGCTTTCAAGGAAAAAATGGGAAGCACAAATTTCAGTGTAATTTTTTCTTCCAAAAATGGCTTGGCTGACATTAGCCACGTATTTGTTTAAGATAATACTGTTTCTAGAACAAGTGAATGGGTGCTTCCACATATTAGTGTTTTGAGAAATTTTTGGGTAGGTTTTTGAAGTTGTTTATAATAACAAAAAAAAATTATGAAACAGCCTCCCACACACATTGCTCTTCATCCATTCCTCCCCCACTGCACTGGAATGTAGGCTCCAATTTCCCTCAGTGAGCTGGGTGAATTAGTAATTGGTTGTCTCCTTGACTTGGCTGCACCTGGAACAACCTTGGAGAGCAGGGGTGGAGGACAGGGAAGTGCCCAGACCAACTTGCACCACTCTGAAGAAGCACAGCCAGGCAGCGTGTGCAGGTGAGGCCCCATCAAGCTACAGCCTTGGCATCACCTGGCTCAGGTGCCAGCCTGTAATGTTCTGACTTGAGCCCCACTTCCTGTAGCCACCTTCTCGAATGCCACCAGTCCCTACAGAGCACATCACACACCTAGGCCTGGAAACAAGCTCTCACCATGCTGAGAAATCTGTCCCCAGAGTAAGGTCCAGGCCAATGGAAGCTAGAGGCATCACCCAGTGAGCAACTGGAAAGGCCCAAAGCCCCATGGAGATTAGAGGAGCCAGGCAGCCACTCCCTGGTAAAGGATGCTAACCCTGTAGACAGGACCTCGGGTGCTCCTTACTTAGCTGCTTATGTGTATTCCAGAAGAGTTACCTAGCATTGCTTTATGGGAATAATAAATGCAGCTATCTAATAAAGGGTGTGTGATGAGGATTAAGTGGAGATGACAGCTGATCTTCAGACCTGGCTCAGCAGTAGAACCAGGAAATACTAGCTGCTATTGTCATTATTGTCATGGCTTCATTTGTATCCATACACCCCCAAAAAAGATGTTGAAATTCTAGCCTCACTCCCCAGACCTGTGAATGTGACCTATATAGAAATAGTCTTTGTAGTCAGTTAAATTGAGGAGAGCTCATTAGTGTGGGCTCTAATCGAGTATGGCTATATCTGGGAAAAGGGGGGAATCTGGACAGAGTGACAGACATATATAGAGGAAGACAGCTTTGGAAAGGAACCCACCCTACAGTACTTTGATCTTAGACTTAAAGTCCCCACAACTGTGTAGATGTGGGTGGACTGGCCTCAGTTTGTGGTACCAAGAAATCAGTGCAGTCAACATCCCAGCACAGATCTACCTCTTGGATATACCTAGCATGGGTATGCAGAGGCTCCCTCAAAGAAGCCTGAGGTTGGATTGTCACAGGATATAGCTAGGGTGCGATCTCAATCAGTTCGGCAGCAACGGGTGGCTGGGCTCAGCCTCTCAGTGCATGTAGCATCACTCAGGCTTTCTTAGTGTATCCTTGGTTAAAGGTCTAGGAGACCAGCTCAGCTGTTCCATGGCCATCCTTCCGAGGCCACACACACAAGCGCACACACACACACCCCGCAGGATGCTCATACCAGAAGACATTCAACCTTCCACACTCTCTTCTTCATGGCCCTCTACTCTGTGCCTCTCTCCAAAAACATGTGTTGCATTTTATTTCTTATGATCAGAAAACCCAGTGTTGACTTCCCTAACTTCTCAATGCATTTGCGCCTCCTGTTAGGTAATTGTGCTGTCCACCAGACTCCTGAAGCCACTTAACATTCCTGAGCTGCTCTTTGCTACAGACCGACTACATCCAGACCTTGGCTTCTGACATCTGCTGAGAAGATAAGACCTACCTACCCAAGCTGGAAATACCAATACCATTGTCTTCATTTCAGATATGCTTAGCTAATTGTAGGTATGACTGCATCCTGCTGAAAGGGTTTAGATAACTCTACAGTGAGGTACTTTATTTAGATTGCTCTTATTCTTTAAAAAAAAAAAAAAAAAAATCAGTTAGGCTTTGTGGTATAGGCCTGTAATCCCAGCTACTTGGGAGGCTGAGGCAGGAGGATCACAATTTTGAAGTTAGCCTTAGCAGCTCAGTGAGATCTTTTTTTCAAATAAAAATAACAACTTCTTTCCAATAAAGAATGAAGGACTGGAGATGTGGCTCAGTGCTTCTAGGTTCTATCCAGTTTACCAAAAAAAAAAAAAAAAAATGTGCCTTGATTTTTTTCTCTTTCATTTTGCTAAAGGTGGAAAACTATCTTTAGCTGACCTAATTAGTGGTAATTTCCATTTATCACCTTCTTTTCCTATGTTCTCCTGATTCTACCTTATCTTCATTAAATCTAAATAAAGGCCTGTGGGAAAATGTGGATAGGTGGCAAGAAATGTTTGATTGGGCATTAGTCAAGGAGAAGGCAAAAGTGCTTTAGTTATGAGTATAAGGAAACTGTTTTTTCTTAACTGAGTAGAAACACTGTAAGTAGAGTCTGAGGCTTTGTTTCTCTCCTGATCTGGAGCATTCTGAACAGATGAGAAAGGGAGGGCTGGCAGTGGGGCAGCCTGGTCGTCTGCACGTGTTGTAAATCACACTGCCACACAAAGGGTGACATTGTTCCAAGAGCTCCCTGGGCAGAGCTGCCAGGCTCCTTGGAATAGCAGGGGAGGAGGGGTGAGGACCATGCCTGCCTATGAAGTCTTCCTGCGCTCTGAGGCAGCTTCCAACAGGGGCTTTCTCCTCTGGGGGAGTCCAGTAGTAAACCCCACTCCCTCGCAGCCTTTGGGGTTCACAGTGCCTATTGAAACATAAAACTTTCTTTTCCATAAGTTGAATTTTCCTTCTGATCCTAGAAGAAACACCCAGTTCTACTTAGTGAAATAATATGAGAACTCTAAGAAGGAAAAGCTTTAAACCCGAACATCTATTCATATGTGGTCAACGGAAATTGCTAGAATCCATAAAACATTTTTAAAATAAGATAAAACTGAAAACTATTTCTAGTGTGGATTTAAACAAATAGAGAAAATAAAATGTACACCAAGATACTCAGTCTGTGATTTTACAAAACACTCATTCCATGGGGAAAATAAAGCAAAATGGGAAATTGGAAATCATTCTGAGATATAATAAAAGCAGGATGTGTACAAAAGTAGATGTTTACTTTCTTGCTCAAGTATGCTTTCGACTTAATGCCAGTTCTTCGATGGTGCCGAATTATAGAACTCAGATGTTTACTTGCTTGCTTGCTTGTTTGCTGTTGTGTGTGTTTTTTGAGATAAGATCTTGGTATGTAGTCCAGGCTGGCCTCAGCCTCATGATCCTCCTGCCTCAGCCTACCAAGTAGTGGGATTACAGACATGCGACACCACACTATTTTTTTTTAATCCTGCTAATCTAAAAATCTTAGTTTAAATGAAGAATAAAATGGCAATCGCCCCAAAGAAATTATAATGTAAACAGAGATTATTATTTTCTGGAAAAAAGTAGCCTGTTATATTACTTAAATTTTCATTCTTTCATTCATTCTAAAATGTGTAATCCCAGCACTAAGGAGGCTGAAGCAGAAAGAGTATTTTAAGTTCAAAGCCAGCCTGGACTGCATAGCAAGACCCTGTCTCAAAAAGACAATATAAGTAAATTAATAACTATAAAATATCAAGCCTGCAGCAAGTGAATATTCTGGCACTCTGCAAGACTCTGAGCCACAGGCAGGAGCCAGCCAAGCCCCTGACTGCGTGGCATGCAGAGAACAAGCACCTATGCTCCTCCCGATACCCAGCACCATGAGGTTCCTCTGAAAGTTAAGTTGCAAACCACATGTCTACATGCATGTGTAGAATTTTCTGAAATCAAAATCAAAATTGCTAACAAGTGCTTATTTCTGGGTATAAACGTCAAATGAGAATGCTAAAAGAACTGTATAGTTCTGTATTGTTTTGATTTTTTTATAGCAAACATGTATTTGTATATTATCTTTAAGACATTGTAGTTTTAAAAGTTAATTTCTATTTTATAAAAGAATACCCAAAAGTTATATCCTGTGTTACTGTGTTACCACGGAGCAGCTGTCATGTCTTGAAAGCACTTTCAGTCCTGCAGGTGGTCTCTGGCTCAAGACTGCTATGCAGAATCTGCAGTTGACACCCTGATTTACCTCTCCACCCTTACCCAAATATATCCATACTACAGGGGCACCGCAAGCCCAGCCCCATGTCAGCCACCTGAAGGTGACACAAAAGGGCCAGCTAAGTGCTGGTGCTGATTGCTCCTTTTTCCAGCCTGGGTGTGAATGTTTATCATCCAACTGTAGCTGGCCAGATGCAAACAAGTGCATGCATGCACATCTCCTGCCAGGGACCTCACAGGCCACCTTTTATAAACACATCCCACAGAGGTGTAAATACTTTCAAGCAGCTGACTTCTGCTTATGTAAGCCTCCCTGCAGCCTGCTTCCCAGCAAACATGGGTGCAGCAAAGTGTCTGCAAGTGCCCTAGAGCTATGTCGGCCAGTGTGGACCTCAGAGGGCCAGGGCCTGTGCCCATGGTCTTGTTTAGGCCTCTCCCTCACTTTACAGTGGGATTTCAATAACAAAGAATCTGTCAGACTCCCTCCAAAGACCACCATTATTTATTTTATCACAGTTCCTAGAAACACAATCTCAACAACTGGGGAGGCTGAGGCAGGAGGATTGTTGAAAATTTGAGACCAGCGTGGGCTGCAGGGTGAGCGGAAGGTCAGCCTGAACTGCACAGTGAGACCCTGTCTCAAAAAGACAAAAATGCAAACAAAGCCAGTTGGGGAAGGGTCTGCAGGGCATGTGAAAGAGCCAAGGGGATGTCTGGGATCTTAACCCTGCAGTAAGACCCTTAATCCTGCTCCTTTCTCAAATGTAGAAGTAATGAGAACACTAAGAACTTTCTGGAACCTTCTCTCTTTAGGCTTTATAGAGAGTGCCAGCAGCACCAGTTTTCCTGGATGTTATTCATTGTAACCAGACAGGCTCTGTGACTCCTCTGGGCCATCATTCCCTGAGGGCCTATCATGAGTTTTCTAAAGACAGGGCCAGCCCTTTCCATTTCCGCTCAGCCAGGGCAGGATCAGTTTCCCAACTGCTTCTTTGTGGGAATTTGCCCAAAAGCTTGTTCATTTGCCCAGAACATAGATTTGTTTTTTTCCCTTTTGGGATATAAGATGAATGCTGAAATACCATTTTTCTCCTAAACAAGAGGCTCTCTGTAAACCCACCCATAGTTTCCTAACCTGGGAGCTCAGAGAGGCTGGGTGGAAGACTCCCATCTGGTGGTGCCTTGGCCTGTGTGGGCACAGAGAGAAGCCAGCAAGTCTGGCAGTTTCCACCATCCCTCTGGCTACATAGCGGGGCCTGGAAGCCTGCAGAGGGTTGAGAGTGGTTTTGATTTGAGGCAGGGAAGAAACTCGAAAGCCAGACTTCATGATAGATATGGGTCTGGTTGGTTCTGAGACAGACTGGCAGTCACTCCCACCCCACCGCCTGGATGTCTTTATTCCAGAGTGGGGCTGGAGGCCAGCAGCAGCAGGCTGATGGCAACAGCAGATGTGGCCTGGCTGTGAGGGAGGCCTGGGCCCAAGGAGGAGCCAGAGCCAGTAGCAGACAGGAGGTGGGAGGTGGGAGTAGCAGGCAGGGAAATGGGGCCAGGGTGGGAGGGTAGGGCAGCAGCGGGGGTCTGTTGGAGGAGTTGGGCCCAGCATGCTGCCTGAGGCAGAGTTCTGGGTCTGTCTCTTCAGAGTTAGGCCCTCTGCTTCATTCTGAGCCTCCATTTCCTTCTCTGTAGAATACTGAAGATGGGTAGTAAGAGTTGTGGGAAATGTTATTTCAAATCCTAACCCCAAACTGTGCCTAGCACATACATTTTCCAGAAATACAATAGAAGGAATCACTACCATCTCAACAGTCCTAAGCAGTGTATAACCTGGCAGAATGTACTTGTACAGGAAATGCAAAGCCCCTGCTCAGGTAGGGGCACTATCCCTAGACACACATATGCCTCCCTTCCCTGGCTAGCATGCCCAGGAGGGGTCCCGCTCAGGGAGGAGAAGCATGTTTCTCAAGCCCAGGGGATTTGGAGTTTAGACATTTTTTAAAAGAGAGAGGATTAAATATAGAGATACTAATAATGAAAGAGATGAGGGAAAAGTGAAATATGTAGCTAACTTCAGAAAAACAGAAGAGAGGGGTGCATTGTAGAACCACAAACACTTAAATCAGCCTGAGACACTGGACAGAACCAGGACTTGGGTAGTTTATAGGGGTGCCATGGTCTCCATCCTTCCCACTTGACTCCCTGCCAAACAAACCACTTCATCCCCCTGGATGGACTAAAGCTTCAGAACCCCTTGTATCCAGGATATCTAGGTAATGTGTGAGAGACTGAGTCCCGTGCAAGGGTGAGTGCCAAGGGTCAATGGTTAGGGCCAGAGGCCTGGAGGTGCAAAGGTCTGGTGTATGCCCAGCCAGGAGCAGACCATGCATGCAGGAGGCCTGCACAGGTGCAGAGCAATGGGAAGGAGAGTGGTGCTGCAGTAAGCTGGACACAGGAAAGCCCTTCCCTTCTTTAGTTTAGAACATGGGTAAGAGATACTCACTCACTGGGCATTGCAAGCAGACCTGCATACCAGTGAGGAGCATCTAGTCAGGTCCCTGTGTACAGTGAAGGTGTTTAGCGTCTCCTGTTGATAGCACTTCTCTCCCTGACCCAACACATGCGTCCTTCTCAAAGGTACCTGTAGGTTCTAAGTATAGAAAGTTACTCAACTGGAAAGCTGCAGGCCTCCTCAAAGCTCCACTGAGAACAGTAGTTCAGCCCAGGAAACTTCTGAAAGCCTGACCCCAGGCCATAGAGAGAACGCCAGCAGTTAGGCAGGTTGGCTGCTTCCCATGGCCCCACGGCCCCACACAAGCAGGCAGTATTGTGTGTGTGTGCTTATGCAGGAAACAGCAAATGGTGAGGAGACATTGATTCAAGTCTTGTGGTGAATGTGAGCAAGTCACTTAAAACTGAGTTTGCTTTTCTCCTTTAACATAGTGTCACCTGCCCCAGTCTCCTCACAGGGCTATCCTGAGGACAAGTCTAGGGAAGAAAAGCCCTGTGTGAATAAACATAGTGTGGTCATTAGCCCATCAAGATGGTGACTCGGTATGCACAGGCCTTCCAGGCCCAGATGGAAGCGAGGAGAAGCCTGACAAGGGCGTGCACACCCTCATAGGGGTGTCTCTGAACAGCCTAAGAACAATGGCTATAAACTTTTACTGTGAGAAGAAAGTGAATTTTGAGAAGCACTATGCCAATAGGTTTACTAAGTCCATCACATATACAGAAGCACTGATTTTGTGTAGAAGCACCTGAACCCTCAGGACTTCGCTGAAAGATGTGTTTAATCAGACATTTGTCTTAGGTTTACGAAGAGGACCATGAAAGAAATGGAGTAGGAATTATGCTACTTCTGAATATGAAGCAGCAAACTGTAATACACCCCCGCCAAGGTTGTCCCCTTACACATTATTTAACCTGCTCTTCTCGAAGCGTCTTTCTCCATCTATAAAATAGGGATAATAAAATGTGTCTCACTGGTTTGTTCTGAGGCTTTGACAAACCCTGGAAGGCCTAAGGCCTGACTCAATGTATACAATCAACAAGATACTAAGTTAACATTCCAAGGACAACCAAGTCAGATGCCTGCTCTTTCAAAATGAGATTTATTGTACATAAAATAAATTAATTACAGTTTAACCCAAAGCACAAGTGGCTTTTTAAAGTGCATTTGTGTAGGGGATTTGGCAGGTAGCCCCTGCATCTGAACACTCCATAAAATAGTGTTTTTGTATGTTAGCCCCCCATTACCATGACTGGGCCTGGCCTAGCAAGCAACCAGTGTCGTTGCCATAAGCCATCTACACAAATCACACCAAAATCCATTGATACTGTTCCGTACCTGGTCCAACAGTTTAAGAAAAACCACAAGGAACTATACAATCTTATAATTAGTCTGGGTCCCAGCTACTCAACACATGTCCAACTGAGCACCCCCACCCTGGGTGAGGAGAGACAGTTCCTCCTATAGACCACAAGTACAGCTGTCTGCGAGCCCATAAACTGGAGCCCTTTTGGGGGAACAATTTTTTGTGTTTTTTTGTTACTGTTCTCCCCACCCCCATTCTAAAAAAAAAAAAAAAAAAGTATATGGGTGTCCTTCAGATTAGAAAGGTATTCTGTAAGGAATAGTGTTCCAGAGGGACAAACCATGTTCACAGAAGAAAAGTAATTCTTCCTTTTGGAAGAAAGAAAAGAAGGGGGAGAAAAGGAAGCCTATGAAGATTTAATCAGTTCTTTCATTTTCACCATCAACCACACCAATATATCAGCTTGAAACTACAACTGACCATCATTTACAAGGCAGTTAAGAACAACCAAAACAAGTGTGCCCTCTTCCCCACCCTGGAAGACAGGACACAGACAGGTCACATGTACAGAGAGTGGCTTTTAGGGGCTCACTCAGGCCCCATCCTTCTGTCCCCTGCTTCCACTGCATGTCCTTTTCTGCAGCAGTTCCACAGGCCCTGGGCCCTTCAGCGCTAGCCCTTCCTGGAAACATGAACTATCACTGGCACCCAATGATCCCAACCTAGAAGCACCTCCCAGTCTCTTCTGGGAAGACCAAACCCCCTTGAGCATCACATTTCAAACGGAGGTGACAGTCCTCACTTTGGCAGAGAGAGCTTGCTTGAACCTTCTCTTTAGGTCCTGCATGTTGGGTGATTTGGGCCGAGGAATGAGAGAGGTTCTTCGCTTCTCGGGTGTGCCACTGGGCTGCTGCTTGTGCCTCACTTCTTTGCACAGGACATGGAAAGCATTATAGACACCATTGTAATTTTCACTGACAGACACTTCATAGAAGGAGCAGCCCAGCACACTGGCCAGCTGCAGTCCCAGCTGAGGGTCAACCTGCTTGATGTGCAGCAGGTCGGCCTTGTTAGCCACAAGGACCATGGGCAGCCGGGTGCCCAGGTGGAGCTGCTGGACGTGCTGGTGGAGTTGGCCAATGAGTTCATAGCTCTTGTGGTCAGTGATGGAAAAAACAATCACCACAGCATCCGCCCACCGGATGCACCGATTCAACTGCTCGTTGCAGCTCAAGCCGTTTTCATGGGCCTGGAAGAGAGGTGTGACGGCACAGTGAATAGTGAGTGCCCAGATTGGTGGGATACTGAATTCAAAAGAGCCCTTCACCGTAACACCAGGCTGCAAGCCATAAACACGTTATATCCCCACACACTTCAGCTTTCTTGACAATATGTTGATCCAGCTGCACAGAGTTGGAATAAATAACAGTGCAGCTCACCACACTCAAGTGGAAAATTGACCTGCAGAGAACTCCAGGCAGAGAGACTTTGTAGTTGCACAAAATGGGAAATTAACTGGCTAGACAGTAAGTCTGGGGAAGTAAAGATAGGAGCTGGAAGCATTTAAACCTGGACAACTGCCCAGTTTGTAAGAAAAAAAAAAAAAAAAAAACTAACATGGCTCTTTTGTCTATAGAGTAACTTTCCACAACATAAAAGTGATTCAAAGTATTTGAAACTATACCTCAATATTTAGTTTTTAATGCCAAAGACATGTATGTAAAAACTGATCTTTCTAATGATAGCAAGGAGACTCTGCCAAGTCCCAGTGTTCGGTTTGGTCTTTCCTGCTATGTGGAGTACTCCTAACAGAAGGGTTCTGTCTCTCTGCCAAAGCTCCCAAACCAAGCCAGGCTAAAACCGCCCCACAGCCAGATGCAACTGAAGCATCAAGCAGTATGTAAAAGTCTAGCCTTGACTCCTTTAGGTCCACATCCCACAAGGCACCCCTCTGACCCAGTTACAGTGGGGCTCTCACCTGAATTCCTGGAGTGTCCTGAACTTGTATAGCCAGGGTTTCCCCTTCAACCTGGACTTGTCTGGTATACAAATTACCTATGGAGGCAAACAGAAAGATTATGCTTTCCCTTCATGTGTGACTTCACAATACTGTGAGGGTTTGGGGGTTTGGTTTTGTTTTATTTTTTTAATGTTAGGAATAATGTAGCCTGCATAGATACACAAAAAGAAGATATAGTTTATTTCTACTTAATGGGCTTATTTTAAAAAAATGTTTTGAAGACCAACTGAGGTTTTAACCCCATGTTAAAAAAGTTGGTTAGTTTTTGAAAACCTTGTCTAACTTTTAAATGAGTTGTCCATACTTGGACTGTTTCCTTGAAGCTTTTTTTTTTTCTTCTTCTTCTTTCTTCCTTTTTTTTTTTTTTTTTTTTTTTTTTTTTTTTTTTTTTTTTTTTTTTTTTTTTTTTTTTTTTTTTTTTTTTTTTTTTTTTTTTTTGACAGGGTCTCACTGTGCAGTGTGGGCTGGCCTCATGCTCATGGCAGTCCTCCTGTCTCAGCCTCCCATGTACTGGGATACAGGTGTGTAACACCACTCTCAACCTTGAAGCAAATATTCTTGCTTTGGCATGCATGGAATTTTGTTTTATTTTAGTATATTATCATTCTTTGATCCTAAGTCTATATTTTGGCCATGAAATATGCCTTGATAGGCAAATATGGTTAGTAAAAGCACAGCTCACATTATCAGCTAGAATAAAAATATGATGATAATTAACTACATCAAAGTAAAGGCTGAGGTATCTTTCCTTAGGACAGCTTATATAACTGACTCAGTGAATCTCGTGTGGGTACTTCATCCAGTATATCAAGTGAAAAAATCTACCAGCACAGTTATGTAGAAAGCCTATAAGCCAGTGGCTGTTTTTCACCAGAGGAACGGAAATATTTGTCCTCTCATTTATTCAGAAACTCTGTTCCTAAATTCTACCATTTAGTTATTTTTCTCTGTTAGGGAAAAAGAACTTTAGGTTTACAACTGTTCTCCTTTGGCCTTTGCTTTAAAAGGTCACCTCTGAAAAGCAGCCAGCAGAGAGGGAGCGAGTGGCAGGGGAGCTAGGCAGTTTTTTATGACTTCTGCAGACGTGTTTTGAAGGGAGAGGCCTTGGAGTACAAAGGGTGCTTCCAACTGGGGTCCCTATAGTTAAAACATACCAAAGGGAATACTTTAAGGCACTTGATAAAATGATGAATGGCCTGGAATGGAATGAGGCCAGATGGCAGCTGGGGGACGGGTGGATGGAGGGCAGGCACAATGGAAAGAGGCAGGATCCTGGTTGTCACTGGGAAGGAACCTGCCAGGAAGGCACTGAGCAGTGGGCACAGCAGTTCTGTCAGCGCCTCCTCGGCGCGCTTCTCACCTGCGTTTCTTTCATAATCCCCGATGAATCGCTTGGTGAGGAATCGGACCACCAGAGCTAGAGATCAGAAAGAGAAAGGTAGGAGAAATGACCCTGGACGTTGGCTGCGTCTCCAGCACACCTCTGGAACACAGCTGTCGTCGGGGAAAGCCACCAAGGAAATTCCTACCCTGCAACTTTTTCCAGACAGGGTGGGGGGTGGCACCCTGACAAACTCCAGCTCTGCCACGGAGGGTCTGGTTGCACACCCTGTCCTGTGTGGCAAGCTGGGCCACACCTAAGTCTTCCACCAGACTGTATCTCCCCAGCCCCGCAGGCCCTAGCGGGGTTACTTCACTCAATTCCTTTCTGTTCCAGAAATGCCAGCCGCTCAACCCCTCAAAGCTCTAACCCCCAGAATGCCGCCTGGTCGTATTGTGGCCCCGTCACCCTGGCCAGTGGGCGCAGAGGGGTGCAGGCGACGACCGCTTAGGTCCCTTCCCGGGCCGCACGCCCTCCCCGCACCTCCTTCACTGCGAGTGGTGCGCACTCACCGGTCTTGCCCACGCCGCTGGCCCCCACTACCGCGATCTTTACGAGCCGGCGGCCCGCGGGCCCCAGGCAGCACTCGGCGGCCGCGGCATTACCCGCGGCGGGGTACTCGGCGATGGTGCACATGTTCTGGATTAGGCGCATCGCCGCTCCGGCCGGGGGCTACACCGCGCAGGCAGGCGGAGGCGCGCTGCCGGGGAGCGGGCGCGAGGACGGGGAGGAGGCGGCCGCGGCACCGGAGAACCCGCAGAAGCGAGTGGCCGGGCGCTCGGGGAGCTAAGCTCCCGGGGTTCAGGGTCTGGATCGGGAGGCGCGCGCGCTCGCTTTTCTCCCTGGAGGCTCCGCCTCCTGCCTGCTGTGGCCAATCACAGATCGTCTCGCGAGGTCCCGCCCCCGACGCAGATCTGGACCACGGCGCCCCCGCTGGCACCCAGAGCTAGCGCCGGGCCCCGTGAAGCGACTGCGGCCAGAACAGCGAGCGGGAGGAGGGCGAGGGGCGCGCCCAATGGCGGGCGCCGCCCTGCTAGGTTCTGTCGGTGTCTCCGGCTCGGGGGAGCCGGCTGGGCGCTGAGTCCCCATGCCTGCCCACGTGCGAGGCGCCAGCCTCCCACCAGCCGCTCTGGGCACGCGTTCTGCCTCCTTCACGGGGCATGATTGCACCAACGAGTGTATCTGGGGCAACATCCCAAATCACAGACCTTCAGCTATCACTCAGCACCTCCTTAAAATGTGACATTTGGTGTCGGGACAAAATGCCCCTTGTTTCGCTCCAGACCCACGTTCTGTGGCTTTGCTTGACCTCCAGAGCTCACGTGAATGCACACGCGGTTGAGGCCTGTACAACTCCCCGGAGACAAATCAAGAAGTAATTATAGAGCAGGCTTTCTAGCCTGGCACGCATCACACCTCCTCCTGGAGCTATGAACTAGTAAAAAAAAAAAAAAAAACAGTCAGCTCTGCTGAGGCAGACGTCTCTGGGTGCCGACTCTATTGGAAAGCAAAATCCTGAAAGGTCCTACACTTAGTCCGCAGGGAATGAGGCGTCCCAGGAGTTAGTTAGAAGTGACTGGATGCCAAGGGAGATGTGCGTTCTGCGCTCATAAAATCAAACGCTTTAAGGACCAGATCTTCTGTAGCTGACATCAGCAGCAAAATGTGTCAGCACCCCCACAGGCTGGCCACCTACCTCCTCTCCACCCACTCCTAGCATCACTTCCAAACCCTTAGGCCTGACCCCGGACGTTGGGGAGAAGGGGGGCTTTTATCAAGAAGCACACAGACTTTTATCAAGAAGTACACTGAGACTCTGTGTACCCCTTCACTAAAGGTTGAAGTGTATGCACCAGGCGTCTAGTGACTTCCTCCTAACTTGAACCTAATTTGCAGGTAATGAGCAGAATCTACCTCCTAGACTCACCTCAGACTCCGAGATGGACTTGTCCACATCAAGTTTAGCAGTTTACAGGAATTCTAATGACACAGTCTCATACTGCTTTGGTAGCAAATCTTGGAGGATGGACAACATGATTGCCAGAACACACAACCTTAGCAATCGCTGTGAGGAAAAGAGATCATTAGAACATAGAATGCTGTGAGGTCCACCGTTTGAGTCAGAAAGAAAGAGCATTTCCAATATGCATCATGTCTTTCTGTGTGGTTTAAATTGAACTGGAATTTTATAACATAAAACTTAGGAAAACTATAATTACAGGTAATCATGTACTTTTTAAACCCCTCCCCTCAGAGCAGCCTGCAATTCTGTCATGTTTACATGGCAAAATGATTATGTAGTCTACAGTGTTTGTTTAACTACACTTCACTCACACATGCACATGTGCATGCGTGTGCACACACAGTATGGCAGAAGTTGTCAACAAGAATTTCACTTTGAATCTTTTTAACTCCTGGGGCTTGGTTTTCATTTTCATGGGGCTGCACCAAACCTGTGATTTTTCTGTCTGTGTCCTAAAAGCTGAATTTGGTATCCTTATTTTAGGTCTAACTGATCTGGCTGTGCTTTAAAGAACACAGATAAGGAAGACAAAAGTGGAAGATGGAGAAAAGAAAGGAGTGTTATTCAAATTCTAAACATTTCTCTCCAGCCCACTGTACCCCACCCACCTCAGGAAAGGACACAGAGTTGTCCTTTCTTGGAGATCTCAGAAATTAGTAGAGAAGGAAGGAAGCCAGGCAGGAGAGATGAGATGTTAGAGGACTTGCTTTGTTCCAGTCCTTAGGAAAAGTCCTGTGAGGTGAGTGCTATCATTTCTTCCTACTGTAGCCAACTACTATGGCTGTGCTGACCACCACAAACCTCAGTGCTTGTCATTCTCTGGGATGACCAGGCTCAGCAAGGCGCCTCTCACATAGGGTCTCTCTTGCTTTTGTGGTAAGATAGCAGAGAGGAAGCTGTGTCATCTGAAGGCTCAACTGAGATGGACACTTAAGGTGGCTTCTTGACTGACACAGCTACATTGCTGCTGAAGGCTAAGGGCAGCTAGGAACAGGTTGGGATTCCTCAAAGCCTGTGGTCAACTTCTTTTGAGTGAAGTCTCTGTCAGAGAGTAAAAGCAGCCAATCTCTTAAGGCCCATCCATGCAGGGAAACTGGCCTGGTGTTACATCTACATTCTGTTAGTCAGATGGTCATGGAGTTCACCCAAACCATAGGGAAAAGGGGAAGAACATGTGTCCCACTCTTAGGTGAGAGTAGCATCAAATAATTTGTAGCCATCTTTATTCAACACACTTTCAATTTGAAAGGAAGACAAAGCTTCAGGTAAAGAAAACAAGACAAGGTAAAGAACTCTTCTAAGGTCACATATCCTATAATGGACAGAGCCCAGAAAAAAATCTGAAAAGAGTTTAATACTAAAAATGATTAAGATATTCTTGCTGAGGTGGTATCTTATAGTACATACTACATTGTACTTTAATCTCTCTCTTTCTCTCTCTCTCTCTCTCTCTCTCTCTCTCTCTCTCTCTCTCTCTCTCTCTCTCTTGGCTTGAGGAGAAATATTTTGCTGTTTTGATTTTGCTTTGGCATCTGGAGTTTCTGTGCCCTCCTTTGATCTTTATAGCTGATCTTTGATATGAAAGTTTCCAGAGATAATTCTGTCTTGAAGCCATGAACACACCAGAATATAAATTTAATAGATATTCACTGAACATCTGAGTGCCATGCTGTACCAGGCACTTAGCTGGGTCTTGTGTTTACACTGGCAAACAAGGGAGACACAGCCTACATCATCACTACAGTTACGCTTAGCATGGCAACCAGAGAAAGTATTAAACGATTTCAGTATAGTGTGAAAAAATCATCTGACAGGAGAAAGTCAAGAGCTTGGGGCCCGGCGGGATGGCTCAGTGGTCTAAAGCGCCTGCTTGGGAAAGCTTGGGCAGCTTCAGGGACCGCGGTTCGATCCCGGGCACCACATGCTGCGCCAGCCCTGCCCTCGGGGTGGGCTGAGCCGGCCATGAAAATGAGTGAATAAACAAACAAAGGTTCTGAAACAAGAGAAAAATAATAATAATAAATAAAATTTAAAAAAAAAAAAAAAAAAAAAAAAAAAAAAAAAAAAAAAAAAAAA
>PVJA010013205.1:11740-32557 GCA_004027025.1 Myocastor coypus | reverse complement strand
AGCTGGCGTGGGGAGGACACAGCCAGCGTGCAGAGGAAGCAGCATTCCCCAGCAGAGGAGGTGCTCAGTAAATACCTGGGAGCCCGTGAGATGGAAGAATAGATACACTGACAGAACTTAAATCAAGAAACACAAAATAGTTCTTGATGGATGGATTGAGAGAAAACCCTGGTGAATTCTAAGGAGGGGCACATGCATTAATGAAATAAACCCATGAAGTTGGTATCATCCTCCTTCATTCCATGGAAATTCTCCCTGTGGGAACAAAATGTGCTGCTCCTGTGCCAGTGTCACCAAATGTTGCTCCTAAGTTGGCCATCTGAGCATCAAGGCTTTCAAGAACCAGATTTTATTTTTTGAGATTTGCATCAAATGTACTTATTGGATCAAGAAAAAGGACATCCCTGTTTATTTTAAGTGAAATACAACTTAATACATTGCAAAAGGAAGAAAAAGGTAGAGAGCTTCAATTTCGGAAGGACCAGATAAGCTGCCTGTCAGCTAAGCCTGCAAAAATCAGACTCAGAACAATGCCAAGAAAATGGCTCACTTAGGGGGCGGCTGCCTCTTCCATCACCAGGGAAAGCCACAGGGTACCCCTGTTGCTTTCTCCCAAAGCCCACAGTGCCAAACACTGGGAAGTTGCAGAAAAGCTCTACATTTGCACAACTGTGCTTGGCAGCAGAAAGCAGGCAATCACCAGAAAGCATCCTTTTTATTTGCTTTTGCCCCACAAAACTTCTCTGAGTACATCTATTTAATGAAACTGACTTGAATCCATTACCCTAGCTGCAAGGGTGTCTTAAAATGTTGTGTTTTGTTTTCTAGTCTCAACAATACACAAAGACACAGTAGTGGGGTAGAAAAGAAGCTAAATATGAACATATAATAACTTCTATTAGCATCCCAGAGACACAGAAATGATGGTCCAGCAAACATTTTCATTTTTAATTGTAAAAGAATATAAAGAGGGTCTTCACATTTGCTTTTACATAATATGTATTGATACCCATCTCTGCTACTTTGAAAGGTCTCTGCTAGTTTCCACAGAGAACATCTTTTGAATTTCTGTTCAGTATCCTATCTCTCCTACTCCTTATAGTAAAAACACTCTTAATTTTTCCTTAGAAATGTTGCCTGTTCTGCTTTTGTGTCTATTTGGTGCTACAGATGGATGGTATCAATCTAATTCCAATGGTGGGTGCCAGCCACCTATACAGCAAGTGAGAATCCCTCCCTGAAAGTTTTTCTGGACAGTGCCCACTTCATTCACACTGTTGTTAATCAGCTAGTAGAAAGTGAGCCATGGGGCTGGCAAGATAGCTCAGCAGACTAGGCACCTGCTTAGGCAAGCACAGGGACCAGGGTTCAATCACCAGTACCAGAACCCTATGCTACACCAGCCCCACCCCCAAAGTGCACTGAGCCAGTGACAGAGTCTGGGTGTGGTGGCCTGCACCTGTAATCCCAGCACTGAGGAGCTGAAAACAGGAGGATTGCTGAGTCCAAGCTGAGTAGTGAGACCCTGTACCAAATACATTTTAAAAAAGAAAGAAAGTGATCCTGCACCTGCAGATAGTCCTCTTGGCTGCCTCATGGGAGAGCTGGCTGGGAACAAAGCCAACCCGTAGGAAGGCAAAGTGGAGAGGCAGAGAAAGCTAGGACACTGATAACATGTTTTCTTGTCCTACATTGAGCTCTGCCTGAAAAAAACTCGGATCTACCCAAAGTTACAGGCACCAACACAGTTCCTCTTATGGAACCAGCTGGTTTGTGTGGGATCTTCATTATTTGTATTGAACAAGCCTTCACACATCCTGCTCTCACGGAGTCACAGTTCTCACATATGACACACTGCAAGTGCTCCCTGGTGTCAGAAATGCCTCTCATTCACAGTGCTGTCCCCGCCGTCCTGACTTCACTGGGCATTGCAAATATCAGGCTGTGTCACAGCTTTTGTGGATACTCAGTTGGTGCCTTTCTGAAATATATTGAGACTAACATGTGATTGAGAAGATATCAGTACATTCAGCAAAGGAATTTTAGTCCATAAAAAAGAAGTGATTTAGCAGGCATGTAAAGACATAGAAGAAACTTACAATTAATTACTAAGTGAAAGAAGCAAGCCTGAAGAGGCTACATTCTGTGATTCCTACTATATGATACTTCCATGGAAGCATAACTATGAGAATGGTTTAAAAAAATCAGTGGTTGGCGGGGATTAGACGGAAGGGAGGACAAAGAGTGCAGAGGATTTTTAAGAACAGTGTATTTACTCTTTATGATAGTGTAATGATCAACACATGTCAGACGTTTGTCTAAACATATAAAATGAGCCGGGCGTGGTGGCTCATGCCTGTAATCCCAGCACTTGGGAGGCTGAGGCAGGAGGATTGGTGTGAGTTCGAGACCAACCTGGGCTACAAAAGTGAGCGCAGGACCAGCCTCAACTGCATAGCGAGACCCTGTCTCAAAAAGACAAAAAATAAAATAAAATAAAATAATAAACATATAAAATGTATAGTACCAGGTGTTGTGGGTCCGTGTTTATAAGGGAAAAAAAATTACTACAGGACACATGATTTATAGGATTATTTTGCAGGAGTTACCCAAACAGTTTAGTACAAAAGTATGCAGGAGGTATGTCTACACGATAAGATCCAATGAATCTAACTGAGGATGTGCATCCCATGGTGACGTTCTGCTTGAGTCCAGCTGAAGACCTAGAGCCCATGACAGTGCCCTCACATAAGTCTAACTGGAGGCCAAGAGCCCAAGACAACGTCTCATGCAGGCCTGTTTCAAGGATCTGCACGGAGAAGGCCCAAGGTCAGTGGTAAGAGCCAGAAAGTCTATGCCAGCAGGAAGAAGGATCTGCACTAGCAGGTCAGGAATCTGCACTGGAGCCAGAAAGCAACGTTCAAGGTTAAAGAGCAGAGCTCCCCCCAAAAGTACTGACAGCTATCCTCAATGACAATGAGGTCTTGAGCTCCTCTGGTGATAAGGACAGCTGAGGCCATATCAGAGAAGCTAGTGCAACAAGCTTGTCTGGAACATTGAATGGTGCACCATCTTCCCCTCTGGAGCCAGGAAACAATGCTCAAAGTAAGGGCCAGAGCTCCCCCAAAGTGATTAACAGCCATTGTCAGTGACCATAAGGTCCCAAGTTCCTTTGATGATAAGAACAGCCGCATTCATATCAGGAAGCAAGCATGACAACATCCCCCAAGGGAACCAACAGCCCTAGGAGAACCAGCAGCTCCCTAACAATTCCTCCTCTTCTCCCACTCTCCTTTCTGTTTTTCTTGGCATCAGTCCTCAGGTGGGCCTTCCATACCCAGGGCCATGCTGATTCCTTTCAGCTGAGCATCACAAGTTGCCCAGCAGTTGCCAGTCCACCACACCAGGAGCAGACCATATTGTAACTTTGGAGTTTTCAGTACATGATAATAATATGCCAGTGTAGTTCAGTGTTCTACACTCCTGTGTGTAGAACATTGATAATGAGGAGATTATGTATGTGTAAGATGTGGGAAATCTCTATCTTTTTTTTGTTTTTGCTATGAACCTTTAACAAGTCTAAATACAAAGCTTTCTCTTTTTTGAAAAAAAAATGATATTCACAGTACATCTAGTCACAACTCTTTCCTCTTTCTCTGAAGTTTTAAGTCTTTCTTACAGTATCCTTACTAAAATACTGCCTGGCTCAATCCAGTGTACTTGGGCTGGGGATATAGCTCAATGGCTTAAGTGCCTGCCTAGCAGGTGCAAGGTCCTGAGTTCAATCCCCAGTACCACACACACACACACACACACACACACACACACACACAGAGTTAACATCAGTCCTGCATACTTCCTGTGATGGAAGCCCTGCCATCCACTGCAGCAGATGTGCACTGAATTGCTGTCTTTTCTCTCTGCTGGGCCATTGTTATGGCCTATACCTAAATGTCCCTGAAAAGCCTCATGCAGTTATAGGTGAGGCTTTTAGGAGGTAGCTCAGTTATGTTTACAACTCACTTGCAGTAATTAGTGAGTTTTCATCCTGTTTTCACAAGGAGTAAGAAAAATCTCGATCTCTATTTTCCTAAAACCTTTAGAACATTAAATGACTTTAGGAATGGACATTATTGCATTATTTATAGAGCCATTTTTAAGAGTTCCCTTAGCTAAATGGAAAGTCTAATGATATTGCCAGTCACAGGCAGGGCTTTCTGGAGGTGGACCAAGGGAATAGAATGCTGGGATGAAGGCACAGTGCAGCGCTAGAATTAAATGTAAGACATAATGAGGGTACATGTTGTCCTCATCACTGTCACTTGCTGCTTGTCGCTCGCTGCCTTCTACCTGCTTGTTCTACAATGCTCTGCTGCCACACCACGCTGCCTTGGGGCCCACCAGCTATGAACTGAAATCTACCAACTGTGAGCTCCGTAAACTTTCTTCCTCTACCTTTGGATATCAGCACATGTTTAGATATCACATGGTTCGAAGCACTTGGGAGGTTGAAAACAGGAGAATTACTGAGTCTGATCTACATAGTGAGACCCTGTAGACCCTGTAGACCCTGTCCTAATGCTAAATAAATAAATATCACATGGTTTCTCTGGTGTGGGAAAGTCAAAGTGTAAATAGGGACTAAAAAGTGTACTAGATCTTTTGAAATAGGAAGAAAAGCACCAAATAGGAAGGGGAACAAGGAAATGAGGAGAAAAAAAAAAAAAAAAAAAGAGGCAAGAAAAAAGAGAATAGAAGAAAAAAATGAAAGCACAACTTTTGTAGATGAGGGAAAGGAAGTTGAAGGGAAGGTAGGAGAACGGGAAGAAAGAAGCAAGAAATATCATATGGGGGTGGAAATTCCCTATAATCAATGTTTTATATATATATATATATATATATATATATATATATATATAATATATATGCATAACAGTAAAATTATTAAATAGAAAAAATCCTTGGGTGTCAGGTGTTTTGTTTCAGCAATGAGAAAAATGACTAAGACAGCTCCCTTCCAAAAAGGTGAGGTTTAGCACACTCCCTACCTTCCCAAACACTTGACCTGTCTTTGATTTGCTTCCCACAGCTTTTGCAAAGTACTAGCAAGGGATTCGGGAACAGTGGCTACGTGTAGCAGGGGGTTGCAGGGCAGCAGCAAGCACAAGGACTGTGCCTCCTGCATCTGTGTTGTGGACAACCTGAAGTAAGAGTTTTTAACATTTACATTTTTAAAGTTAAAGAGAGCCATGACTTGGGAACCAGCCTCTGGATGAAGGAAAGAGAAAAATTCTCTTTTTTCCTTGCCTCTTCATTTTGAGAGATCTTATTTCTAAGAGATGCCTAAGTAGGCCAACAGGGACAGGACAGGATGAAGCATGCATAGCAGGGGGCTTTCATTCAGCCACTAGGCACAATGCGTTAGCTATGGTGCAGGCCAGAGTGCTGCACCCCAGGAAACTACCCATGTGCAGTGGGCTCCCAGTGGTGTTTTCTTTACATTGTCAGTCTTCCTCTGGTCAGTGCTGGGCTGAAAGATGGCCAAAATCCCTAAATTCAAAGGCAAAATAGTAGTGAAAGAACTCAACTAAATAAGAGAAGATGCCAATACACACACACACACACACACACACACACACACCACACCACACCACACCACACCACACCACACCACCTCTTGCTGCTAGAAAGATCTCCTCTTTACTAGAAAACTTAAGGTTTAAAAAAGTAAGAACTTAAATGAGAAGGGAGAGGCTGGGCCTGGACGGGGCCTTTCCTCCCTCTGTCACATACCTTGGTTGGTTTCTATGGCAGCAAGATGGGCCACATTTCTCCCTTTCACACTCAGGAAAAAAGAAGAACTAGGGTTCCACAATTATGTTCCTCTGCCACACAGATTTTATCTCTTTTCTTCTGGAAGGTTTGCCTTTTCCCCTTCTCTATCTCAGTGTTATGTTTGAAAGGTAAAAGAAAAAGTGAAAATAATTCTTTTCTCTATTTTGGGCAAAATCTAGGATTTTCTTCTTTCTTACTAGGCTGCCTCATTTTCTGGGTTCACAGTACTCATTTGATAAGCCATCTGAGGGCAACAGCTCAGAATAAACTCAAGTTTTAGACTTTGCTTACAGCAGTTAGGGAGTTTTCATCCTGCTTTCATGAAGAAAAATCTGTGTCCATTTTCCCAAAACTTTTGGAACAATGAACAACTTTAGGCACGGACATTATTACATTATTAATAAAGCCATTTTTACAAGTTCCCTTAGCTAAATGAAAAATCTAATAATATTACCAGTGGGTAGAGACAATATTCTTTTGGATCATTTTCTTCTTTTTCCAGCAGGAACAAAGCTAGGAGCATGTCCATCTGCCCCCCTGTAGCTAACCCATCATTTGTCCAAAAAGATAATGGAGCAGAAAGAAATGAGTAACAGTCCTGGGCTCCCAGGAGCGAGTACTTTGGGCCACTTGTCAGGATTTTGTGATCAGAAGATAATGCACTAGTAGAGGAGGTGCAGACAACTGAGACAATTGTTTAACAGACCCCTTTGGTCTCAAATTCCTAAGAAGATTGGACACACCTAGTATTTACTCTCTTTTGCACCTGGGTGGGGAGATTGGGGCAGGAAAGGCCATCTAAGGACACTTTAAGCATCCCTATTAACACACAGCAAAGTGTCCTCTCCCTAAAGCACAAATTCCTTAACAGAATGATCAGAGCTAAAAAAGAAACGAAAGCTTTGTGCAAATATTCACCTATGATCTGGAAAAAAAAAAAAAAAAAAAAAAAAAAAAAAAAAAACAAGCATCCCTTTCTCCCATTGCTTACATCGTTTGGAAAATGAACAAGTCTTGTGTGGGACCAAAACCATTGATATTCATTTGTTCAGCTGGTGGTCAGAGTCCCAGCACCAATTTAAACCTTTCTAAGCCCTAAATAATACCAGTGTCCCAGAAATGTTGCTCTGCATTAGTAGAAGGATATTAGCTACTTGTTAGGGACTGGACATATGGAGAAGAAACTCCTCCCATAGAACAGTGTCTTCTCACGGTTTGCAGTGTGGGTGCATAGTCCTTCTGATTAAAAAGGAAACGAGACAGCAGCTCAGAAAACTTTGATGTGACGATTTTTAGGAAATGCACAAGTGACTCATGTACTCACTTCATCTGACAGGGGGACTGATTTCTATATAAAGAAACAGCTTAGCCCCAGGATAGAAGCTGCACATGGCAGAATGAGGCTGACAGGGGAATCGCACATTCCAAGCATGGGTGTATGAAGGTTGGCATGCAGGACAAATCTGCTGGGAATGTTAGTGAAGTCCATTATTAATTATTATTAATTCATCTGGAATGTAAAGCTATCTACCCCAGGACCTTAAGTGTTGCAAGACAGGAAAATTCCAGCATTATTCAAGACAATTATTAACTAACCCTAAAAGCAAATGAAACCCATTTATTTATTTTTGTAATGACTGTGTACAACAACTCTACCTGGAAGATGTATTTAGCTCAAAGATAAAATAAATTATGATCAATTATGTTCTCTAATATATCAAATATCTAATATGATCCATTGTATGAGAGAGCCCAGTAAACAAGGCAAGTTTAAACTTTTACTTCTTCACGATAAGAAAGAAGAGCTATTTTGCTAGCCAGCATTGCCTATTAATCAGTGGTTGGCAGATAGAATATTTATAGCTCACCAAATCCTCTCCCAGATTCTTCACTGCTTGGGCCTAGATGAGAAGATAGGAGAAAAGACCGCGCTAAATCCTTTCTTGTATTCATTTGCCAAAGCACGCAGTGTAGCCGAGAGCCAGGGCATTCCTCTGTGCCCTCTTCCCAACCAGAGATGGAATGATTTCTTTTGGATGAGTTGTTGCATCCGTGGCATTATCAGCCAGACCTATCTCCATTTCCACACAGGACCCTTGCATTTACAGCACACGCCAGCTCCAGAACACTGCGAGCAGTATCTACACTGTTGTTCTGTTCAGCACCTGGCTCTAAAGCTTTCCTCAAGAAGTTGTTTAGATAGCAGCACACTCAGCAGCCCCACCCCCACCCCATCCTGATGAAGTAGCCTGAGCCACAAGGAAGTCCCTTATGGGACACTCAGTTCAGGTTAAAACTCCTACAGTTGTCCCTCCTTATCTGCAACTTCCAGGATCCTCCAGGAGACCCACATCTGCAGATGCTCCAGTATTTTATATAAAGCATCATGCATGCACGTGTCATCTGCACACATCCTGTATACTGTCAACAGTCTCTGCCTGATTTAAATTACCTAACACAATGGAAGTGCCGTGTACAAGGTTGTTATGCTGCATGCTTAGAAAATAAGAACAAGGAAAAAGTTTCCGTGATCAGTGCAGACATGTTTATTTCCAGACAATTTTTGAACCCTTAGATGCAGAACCCTCACATATGAAAGCCACGTCTATTCCTTACAATAAAGTACACTACATCATTTGGTTGGTTGTTCATTGTCCAATCTCCATCCTGGAACGTGGATACAGACATTTTGTTTTCAATACTGGAGATAGAACCCAGGCCCTTCACACTGAGCTGCAGTCCCAGCCATTGATTCATTGATTGATTGACTGATACTTTGTAAGACAGGATCTTGCTAAGTCACTAAGTTGCTGAATTGCCTAGAGTGGGTGTGAGCTTGCTGTCCTCCTGCCTCAGCCTCCCAGAGTGCAAGGGCAACAGATATGCCGGGCCAGATTTTGTTTTGTTCACTGCTCTGTCCCCAAAGCCTAGAAAAGTTCTTAGTAAAGAGCACAGGTTAACACCAAAGGGGCATTTGTGAGTGAATGGATGAAGGAATGAGAGGATCTAGGTAGCTGTGTGCCCTGAAAAGGAGGAGAGAGCTGAGGAAGCTGGTGCTGTGAGAGTGTGCGCCATGGTAGAGGGAGGCATAAGACAACAAGCAGAGCCTGGTGACAGAAGTGAGGAGGGAGGGCGCAAGGCTCAGGCGCTGCACCTACACAGGAAGAGGAGGAAGAGGGCACCCTGAGGGCTGAGGTGGCTGGGAAGGGGGCAGGGGAGAGGCAGTGCTGCCGACGGCCAGCTGGGGTGCCTGGCAGGTGGACTGAAGGTCACTGGTTGAAATGAGGTGGGGCGAGAGCACAGGTCAGCAGGGTAGTGCGGAGGAAGGCATGCAGAGGCCACCCAGGCAGCGCAGCCTGCTAACAACGGAGAACCAAAAGAACAGCTGACATGAGAAAGAGGGAGACCTGAGTGGCCCCTAGGGCAGTGCTCTCTGTGGAGAAAGAGACCCAAGAAAGGGGACAAGGGAGCTACAGAGCCACAGGGCCAAGTGTACCAGGGATTTGGATGAGTGGCTGAATGTGGGATCTGAGAGGACAATGAACTAAGAACTCTGTGACAGGCTGACCTGCGGGGAGAGGACGAGGAGAGCTCCCTTCCTGCTTGCCCAGCCCACCCTGCATAGCCTACGGCCAGCAGGTCTCACTGGCAGAGTGCCCCAAAGGTGCCCTGGTGCTGCACCAGCAGCTCTGAAGGGTGGGGCCTGCACAGTTGTCCCCACTTCTGAATTCTCCTCTGGGCAGGAGTCTGGTGTATATTAGGCCCTCAGTAAAGAGTTGGCTGAGGTTCTTGAAGGTGCCAGCTTCCATATGAGAACTGGCGGAGAATGTTTTCTACTGTTCCTTTCTCCCACAGGTTTTTATTGTGGTTCCTCCAGGATTTGCACTCCTTCACTGTGATTCCAGCTGACACGCCTGAGCCCAGACCAGGTGCCGGCTGCTCTTCTAAGGACTCCATGTGTGTGGACATGTTTGTCACAACAAACCCACTGGACCAAGCTAATGCTGATGTCACTCCTGCTTACAGGCCCTGAATCCAGGACCAGAAAAGCAAAGCAGTTTGTTCTGGAGGCCCAGCTGGGAAGCAGGAGAGGCCAGCAGACAGTCTGGCTCCAGAGACTATACCTCAGACACTGCTGCCCACTCCTCAGGAAGCTCACCGTCTAGCTACTCAGGGCAAAGTGCTCACTTGCCTCAGCTTTTATCTCCCCGCTTTATCTTTGCTGCACCTAGCAGGTTGGAGATTTGCACTGGGAATGGAATGTGTGAAAGGCAAGGACCGAAGAAAGCAGTTTGGGAAGAAGGCTAGAGGGAGTGTGTGTGTGCGCGCGTGTGTGTGTGTGTGTGTGTGTGTGTGTGTGTGTGTGTGTAGCAGGGGCTGAAGCTGTTAAATAAGACGTCTTAAATCTGTCCCCGTATAGCTGTTTGGGTCACAGCTACAGGCCTCTCAGCCTGTCCCTTGTGGGGAGGGAAAAGGTATCACTTCTTGAATTTAACTTAAGCATTGGGTTCAACAACCTTTTCACTTTGCCCGGTGAAGGTCTAAAAAAGAAACCACCAGAAGTGAGGCTGTGGAATGGAATTCAGCTAACCTCCAGCCATGAGCCATAAGCAAGGCACTCTGCCAAGTGCCTGAGAAAGGGACAGTGGTGTTGATCTATTTCTTGGTGCTCTGCTTTTCTCCATCTTCTGTCCCTGTATTACATAACAGCAGCTCCATTCAGGACAGGAACAATACTTCACAATAGCACCCTCGCTCAGTGACGTGGAGTCTAATTGCTGGACGCTGGGGCTGTGAAAAGCCACAGCCTTGCTTGCATGTTTAATCATCAACAGAACTTCGAGGGCTCAGATGTTCTGCCCATGTGACAACTATGTGTAAGGAACAGGCTCCAGCAGGCATTTAGAGAAGAAAATTCTATTTCTGTTTTGGGCAGACAGTTTGTTCTACTGTCTCGGGTAGGAAGTTCATTCCCTAACAAAATGTGCTTACCTTCAACTCTCCTCATCAAGTGAGGCTGAGAAATTTTAAGCTTTTCAAATGTTAAAAAAATAATAAAATTATAATATAATAAGTGATACCCTGGAAGTACCAGACATTTAACAACAGTGTAGTGTCAGTCAGGCTTGTTTCTCTTTTGTTGTTGTTGTTTAAATCACTGTGTGTGTGTGTGTGTGTGTGTGTGTGTGTGTGTGTATGTATGTGCCACTGTGAAGGTTACTGAAATAATTTGGTATGATCCTTGTCCTCAGGGAATTTGCAGAGGAAAGAACGGATGACATGTTAAGAACCATTAAAATGTCAAATTACAGTTAAGAAGAAACAGGAAGATCAGTAGGTGCTGGAATGGTCATAGGAAGCTTCCTCAAGACAGTGGAATTTGATTCAACCTTGAAGGGTGGGTGAGCTTTGGGCGAGAGAGTACGCTTGAAAAAAGAATGGATGCAGCATTGTGGTGAGGAGTGGCACAGATCATCCCATCAGGTGGGATTGTGCTAAGACAGGGTGGGCACCGAGGCCCAGCACGGAAGATATTAGCAGACTCTAGAAGCATTTGGAAGCTGAGAGGGAAAGCATTCAAACCTGGGTCTTTCTGCTTGCTAGTACCCAGACTCATTGGGAAATTCCAAGAAACCCCAAGACTCCAACACTCAGGAGAGGGTCTGGCTGCACCAAGCCTTCCTTTTGGGAGCCTATTGGCAAGACAGAGCATTCCAGAATCATCTGGAAGCAAGAGGATTGGAAGACCAAAGGAATTAAGAAAAGAAAAGTGATCTGGACTGACATCGAAATGCACCATAATTCCAAAGTTAATTTGAACTGTGGTCCACTTTGGACATTCGTTACTCCATGAAAAATGAGGAAGGCAGAGACGGTGCCAGGGCAAGTGAGAGCCAGGTGGGCACTGGGTGACTCTGCATCTCACTGTAGCAGGTGACAAGCAGCCATATGAGAAGAAGGCTACTAAGCTGAAGGAGAAGTATGAAAAGGACATCGCTGCCTACCAGGCTAAAGGAAATCCTGGTGCAGCAAAAAAGGGAGTTGTCATGGCTGAAAAAAACAAGAATAATAAGGAAGAGGAGGAGGAGGAAGATGGGGAGGGGGAAGAAGAAGAGGATGATGATAAATTGGATCTAGTGCTTCTTTTTTTCTTAACTAAAAGGCATTTAATGCCCCTGTATACAATTCACTCCTTTTGAAGAAAAAAAAATTGAAATATAAGGCTGTGTAAGATTTGTTTTAAAACTGAAGTGATAGGGCCAGGAAGATAGCTCAGTAGAATAAGCCCTTGCCTGGCAAGCACAAGGTCCTGAGTTCAATCCCTGGTATGAGACAGGGTTCTGCTGTGCAGTTCAGGATGGCCTTGAACTCACTTTTGTAGCATAGGCTGATCTCAAACTCACACCTATCCTCCTGCCTCAGCCTCCCAGTGCTGGGATTATAGGCGTGCACCACCACACTTGGCTCCAAATTTATTTGAAGAAATTAAAGAACTAAAGTAGATGTTCTGATACAGTTTATAGAAAACGTAAAGGTAGCCTCAACATGCATATGCTGTCTTGGTGACATTAGCTCTCATTGTCACTGTCCCCCAGGGTATGCTTGTCAAAGAGGTATTGTGCCATGCCGGACTCGGGGGCTCCCATCTTGTGCAGATTGGTCACACGGTCACCTACCTCTTTGATGGCCTTTACCTGCTCGTCCAGGTAGTGCATCTCGATGAAGTCCCACAGATGGGGGCCATTTTTATCAGTGGCCAGCTTGTGAAGCTCCAGGAGAGAATGGTTTACGCTCTTCTCCAAGTACAGTGCGCACTCCACAGCGTTCAGCCCGTTCTCCCAGTCATCACGGTCTGGTTTCTCCATATCCTGAAGGAAGATCCGGCCGCCGCGCTGGTTCTGCAGCTTCATCAGCTTCTCGGCATGTTCTCTCTTCTCATGAAATTGGTGAAGAAAGTACTTGGCAAAGTTCTTCAAAGCCACAATCATCGTGGTCAAAGTAGTAAGACACGAACAGGTAGACGTAAGAGGCGTGGAGCTCCACGTTGATCTTTCATATAAGTTGCATCAGACAACAGAAGATGAAAAACTACCATTCCCATATACAACTAATTTGTGATGTGCACCAACAATACTGCACCAGGCAAGATATTAGCCCCTAACCTTGCCTGGTGCAGCATTATTGGTGCACATCACAAATTAGTTATATATGGGGATGGTAGTTTTTCATCTTCTGTTGTCTCTGATACAGTTTATATGAAATAATTATTATTCTGTTAACTGAACACCACTCTGTAATGGCAAAAAAAAATTTGCAACTGTTTTGTTGGCATTCTGAATGCTTCTAAGTAAACATCATTTTTTTATTTAAAAAAATTAGGAAGCTGCAACTCCTGATGCTGGTGCTTTTCTTCTTAGTCTATTTTCTTTTGCCACGACACAATACTGGAGATTAGATAATTTCCAAAAGGAAGCATAGAACTAGAAGCTGGGAAGACTAAGCACATGGTGACAGCTTTCTGGAAGACCCTCAGGTTGCACCAGACACAGAGAGAGGGGCAGCACAAGTAGATGCGTGCAGAAGACACAGCACGAGAGGGAAAGCCTTGCTTTGCCACAACACACCCTTGCTGGGACTAACCCAGTCCTAGGAAGTTGGTACCAATCCCTTTTCACTACCCCAGGACCTCTTGTAAGTCCCACTGTTGTCTGGTAGTTCTTTTGAGAAATGACTACACATATTCCAAGTCCTTCTCACCTTGAGCAAGGAATTGAACTGTACAAGCCAAAACCAGTCAGAAGGTTTGTTTGAAAAGTGAGGGGAGAGGGAGAAGCTGGCTGTGCAGAGCAAATTTGGGCTGAACAAAAGGAAGGAAAGAATAAAAAAGCACATTGTAGTCTGGAAAGACCAGGGTGCAATACCATAGAGAGTCAGGACCACAGGTTCCTCCTGCCCTCTTGTCCCTTTTATGGTATCCACATATCGTGGAAATCCAAGACAAATCGAGAAACCAAGTAAATCCTGGGATCCTGGATTTCTTATTAAATACTAGGATCCTAAACCACACCCTACATCCTATCTCACCACTACCTCGCAATGCTAGGACATCACAAATCAAAATCAACATGAGTTTTAGAGGAAACAGACCATATTTAAACCATAGCAATGTTTAAAATGCAGAAGTCTACAGTGGAATCAAGCAGAAGCGAAGAAAAAAATTGGTGAGGGAGTGAAAGGCCCTTCCTGGACAGCCACAAAACTGCAGCAGAATAGTGGAGGCCATGAGCCATAAAGAACTGGCTACTTGAGTAGATCTTGTTCAAAAGCTACAATAAGCAATCAAACTATAAACAGAAAGCAGGTAGACATGATGTCAGACATAACCTAGAGTTGATACAATTCAGTCAGTATGCACGGGAGGACCTGCTGTGTGTTAGGTTTCTATTAGGAAGAGAAAAAGTAGGACAGGCACTTCAGTGAAAAGATGACCTTTGAGCACCCAAGGAGTGAGTAGCCAGCATCCCACTTACCCCTCTATTCATAAGAAAAATGTTGTGTGCAGTCACTTAGTTGCCTAATTTCAGGTCTGGGGATGGCATTCATAGTATCTTGTCTTCTATACAAAGGGCACCTTGACAGTAGTGTGTAGAATAAATATGAAGAGAGCTGGTGGAGCTGTGCTCCAGGATGGCCCAGATTCCTACCCAGTGAATGCCCCAGGCACTGTAGTGTGGTTGTGAGTTCTAAGACAGGAACAGCCTGGGCTAGAGGTGGGAAGAGCACAGAAAGACCAAGCTGTAGGATAGGTGTGCACGAGTCCTGGTGGAACGAGGCACTGGGCCACAGCTTGTTGTGCTCACTCATTCTCCTCGTTCTACTTAGAGGTGAGGACAGTGGAAGGCAGCCTGCCCACAGGGAGACCAGTGGAAGTGCAAGTGTGTGTACAGACAGAGAGTGGACTTCTAAATTACCTACCACCAGACAACAGTGAGTGGCCTTTCTTCTCTAAGAAAGAGTCAGCCTTTTTGGAAACAGCAGATTTCTGAAAAGACAAGAGAATGACCTCAAGTCTGTGTTTTGGAATAGACAAACACATGGCTTTGCTCCCTCTGGAAGGTTGATGGTGGAGAATGATTTCCAAGCTGTGATAACACCTTTTGCTTGACCTCATTAAACACATATTTGAGTGAGAATGGTGAAGTCAGTAAAAATGTCTGGACTACTTTGACCTAATTTTTGAAAAAAAAGTTCATCTTTTCCTTCTCAATAGCTGCAAGATTTATTGCATGAGCTGACAGTCCTAGCCCGACACCCAGGGAGCACAAGGGTGCTTCGGGAAAGTTCCTGCCAGTGTCTTGATAGCCTTATGGTACCAAGCTGGCTGGACCATCATATCAAATGTCTGTTTGAAAACACATCAAGAGATGGCCATGGAAAGCCAACCTGGCAGGGACTGCTCACGGCTGTTCCCCACTCCTATGCAAATACCTCAGTCCTTAGGTCATTGTTGGAGATGGTGTCAGCTGAGGCATTACCCGCTGATGCTGAACAGAGACTGCATGGGTCTTAGTGAAGGGCAGGAGAGTGGCAAAACTAGCTGCAGCACACACACTCATCCTGTAGAGAAGCGTATTTTTAGGGAAGATAGGAAAAGGATCTCTCTTTTCAAATTAGTCAGTGTTCTACCTTAAAAAAACTTCAGCCACCACTGAAGAGCCCATCTTGGGCAGGCTGAAGTCCTGACCAATGCTCACCAGACAATGCTTTGTCATTTGGCAGCTGTGGTACCTGTGTGACCATCCTCAGCATGGTCTTTCTGAATGATTGTGTCCACAGAGACTTTGTCACTGAAAGTTACTCAAACGATGCCTCTTCCCAACTTTGATCTCTTTACTCCTTCCCTACTACCCAGAATAACCCCCAAGACATTCTTCATGGTCTTCCCTAACCAAGAGGTCTTGCCTGTTACAAGGCCTTTGAGAGCTTTTTCCGGAGACTAGCAGCTTTAGAACAATCGCAAAGTCTTCCTCCTATTTACCTTGTGTGGCTTGAAGTCCATGGCTGCTTTTCTCTTCTACAGAGTCATGTAAGTGACAAACACAGCACCACTAGAGTACTGGGTGGTCTCCTTTCCCAGCACCTTGGCCTTGGCGAATATCCACCATTTCCCAAAGTGGCATCTCAGATGCTCACTGGACATCTCCATGCTCTCATCACTGAGGCTCCTCCACAGGTGTCTGACTTCTACATGAGGAAAAGTAGAGAAGAAATCACCATGACATTTCCCAGGAACATCTAGGACAGGAAAGAACTGACCGAGACAGGGACCTCAAAGCTGGCTTATTGTAGGAACCAGGTCAGTGGGCAAGTGAGGCATCCTTTCCTTTTTTACTGACAGTCTCGTACTCCATACATTTGCCAGGAAGCTTACAGTGAAGAGTCACACTTAGCTGGGTGCTTTGTTCTGAAGATCCTGGGGCAGCCACTTCACAGCAGCCCTGTTTTTTCATTGTTGTTCAATGTATAGTTTTAGTACAGCTGGTTTTCATAAATCCGTTTCAACTCCCAGCATAAAGTAGTGGTTGAAAGAATGAAAGAATAGCTACAAATCTTGAAGAAACAAGCAAAAAATACTTCATGTTTGGGTTATTGGATTGAGTCTGGTTGACTTAATAAAGTGATAACAGTGGTGGTTAAGGTTAAGCATTAGATTTAGGAAGTCAAAAGGCTTGGAATAGCTGTATCCTTACTCTTAGGTTGGCCAGAAAATATCTTCCCACCTAAGACCACAGTGGCTGTGGTGGTCCCACACTTTGATGAGGGAGGGGACTTTCAGAAAATTCTAGAATATAGGAAACCACCTTGCTGCCATGATTGAATAAGGTGACTTGTGGAAGATACCATTACCTATCTAATCCATCAGCCAGTCCCAGCTTGCTTCTATCACAGAAGTAAAATAAGGTGAACTATCTCTCACAAGAGAGATAGTTGCAGTAAGAGGGATTATAACAGTTATGGCCAACAAAACAGAAGAGTGGAAATTCATTGAGAATTTTAGGGAAACCACTAGCCTTGCTGCTGCCAGGACTGTTTCTCTCTTAGAAGTCCATGTAGGGACACTGGGTAGTGTGTGAACTCTCATCCAATTGCTTTATTCTCTGGAGCCGGCAGCCGAGATAAGGACAGGCAGGGAACTGTCACACCGAACACTGGTATTATCAGGTGGATTCAGCCCTGGCTTGAGGTTAGTAGTCAAGAATTATAATGAGGCTAGGCAGCCGAGATGAGTGTTTATCTCTAGACTTGCTCAGTGGGGTGCTAGTTGGCATGTAACAAGATATAATGAGCTCACATTCTGCTGGGGGCTGCTTTGGTGTGTCTTGGCCAGACAGTGACTCTAGATGTGGACTGTGGTCATGCAGCTAAAGACAAAAGAGGGAGGCAGGTGGTGTCAGTAATCTCGGTGGCTCTTTTATCCACTGGGGCTGAAGGATGGTTTGAAAGGAGCCACTAGAGGCAGAGACCCAGAAAAGTAGAAGGTGCTGGAGGTTTGGAGCTGAGGGTAAGGAAGAGGTACAGTTCTTGACCACGGCCAGATTGTGACACAGATGCAGTGGCCGCAGTAGGCACTGGGGCCAAAGAGCACATGCTGTCCCCTTCCTCAAATTTAGATAACAGATACAAGGCCTGAAACCGCCAAAAGTGCCAGCCTTCCACACCCAGCAGACTGACCCTCTGCTCCCACTGGCTGGAGCTGTGCTCCTGGAGGCAGATGATGAGAGACCTGCCTGAGCATCCACACAGGACTTAAGAAAGGCTTAAGACTGTGCCAGAAGGAAAAACAAGACAGGGACTTGTGGGAGGAGTAGCTTGGGGACAATACTGCCTAGATGGAGTGGGTGGCTTTGTCTCAGACAGGATGCAGGCCCAGGAGCATACCGATTACCATGGCATCTGAAAGAGCTTTGCGCAAGTTTTCCAGTGCAGTTTCACTCACCTCACCTTAGTTATATGATTGTTTTGTTGAGAATTAGCATGGTGCCAGGCATATAGCAGAAGCTTGAGTAATGTTTGCTGAATTAATAACTACTCATTATCATTAATATTGGACTGCAGAGTGCCCACAAGTTCCACCTAGAAGCTGCCATTCACAGGGCTTCTAAAAAAGGCTGGGATTGCCTGATCCATCTTTACTTCTAAACAACCAGTTTCTCAAGTTGGAAAACACCTGGGGCGCAGTTGCCAATGGAGGGGCTCACCGCCCATCAGCCCTCTGGAGCTTGGGGCAGCCCCAGCGCTGCTGCCTCCACTGGGCCTCTGCCAGATTCTCCCGCCTTCCTCTTCTGGGAAGAAAGAACAGACATGACTGAGTCCTTCAAAGGCCAACACGACACAGCTCTCGCCCCAAGCCAAGCCCTTCCCTCCTACCCGACCCCGGTTGCCTCTGCAGTTGCAGCCTGGCTTTGGGTTTACCCACACTTCCTCTCCTCCAGAGGGACTGCAGCGAGAGTGCTCACAGGAGTCAAAACAAGCCGCTGATATGAAAACCATATGAAAACTTGGCAGGGCCTTCCGCCTAATGGGCCTCCCAGACACGCCAAGCCCACAGACACTGGCCCTTTGTGAGGCTGGGGCCTGGCTCCCTCCCTCACTCCCATTCTACTGAGACAAAATTAAAAAGCAAAGAGAAACAAGTAGGGCTGACTGTCTCCTTTCCATCCGCTGTGGCTGCAGCAAAGAGCTCAGGAACAGTGACTTTAGGCCTTTAGGTGACGAGTGCGCCTGGGCTGCTTGATGCACGCTTGGTGTCTCTCGTGCCTTTCACATGACCTCACGCTGCGCCACCTCTGCCTGTCAAAGGTGAGCTCCGCTGCGGTGTGCGGGGGTCAAGCAGCCCAGGTCACATCCTTCCTGCCCGGTAAAAGAGCCAGCTGGGTCCAGGGCAGGACTAGGGGAAAATCTTGGAGATTTGTGAGAGCTGCCTTGCAAGTGACCTTTGGGTTGCTTCAAACAAATCTGCCAACATTCAAAATTTGGTGTAAAATCTTAACTTTCAGGAAAAGGTGTTTCCTGCTCTAGAGAGAAACTGACACATACCTAGTCGTTCTTGTTATCATTTAATCTTTGAACAATATTTTAGCATACTGTCTTTGTTTATGCAAGATATTACTGCAGTTCAAACCCTACTGAGTGAGGAGGAGGACAATTTTCCAGATTTATCCACATTGTGGTGCTAAAATTAAATGGTTTCTGAGAGCAGCTTTAAAAAAAAGAGCTAAATCAGAAAGTGAGATTAATGGCTGCGTAAGTATAATGACTTGCTCTTTGTGTTCCCAAAGACCAGAAAAAAACAAGGCTGATGTATAAATTCATATGTAGACTGTCTATAAGGTACATATCCAAAATAGAACATCTTGAGATAGTTTCTTAAAATAGCCTGAAGATCACACAAATGTATTTGCAAACTTGAGAAGCTTTTGTGTGACCCACAGAGGAAGCCAGCACTCAGGACTCAGGTGTCCTGGATTCCTCTCTGGTGCACCTGGGGTGTGAAACCCAGGCAGAGCCTGCTGCAAGGTGCACCTAGGTTCCTGCAGAGCTCGCTTTAGCCCAGCTGCTATAGGACCCAAGAAACTGTGCCTTGGCCTCCTCATGAAGGATTCCCTAACTTAGATGAGATGAAGAGGAAAAAAAAAAAAACCAGCAGCAGGGGACCACAGCAGCCCAGGTGAAAGGGACAAACTGCCCCCTAGCCCCTGAGCAGGAGCCTGGGTAAATGAGCCACTCTGTGTCCCCAGCCAATGGAGCTAAGGAGAAAGAGTAGTGTCTGTAAGGACTGAGGAGAAGCAATCGCTTCATTGCAAATTTGGGGGGTTTGTTGACAACATGGTTTTTTAGTGCAGATCAGTATACAGTATCTACAGTAGTCCTCCATTAGATGTGGGATGTTTATTTCAAGACCCTCTCTTGAATGCCCTGATCCTAGTGCTATGTTTTTCCCATATTTTCATACCTACAATAAAGATTAATGTACAAAGTAGGTGTAGAAAGAGATTAACAACTGCAATGATAAAATAGCACAATTATAACAATATGCTATGAGAAAAACTATTTGAAACCTTTTATGTATTTAGTACAGGGTCCACAGGGTCTCATTACACAACTCAGATTCATAGTGATCCTACTGTTTTCAGCCTTCCAAGTGCTGGGATTACAGGCCCACGCCACCACACCCAGTCTCAATAGCTGGCTTAGCATGCGTCAGGGGCAGGGTTGGCATGGCATGTCAGGTATTCACAATTTTTGAATTGCTAATTTCTGGAATTTTTCATTTAATATTGTCAGACTTCAGCTGGCCTTGAGGATCTGAGCTGTGGAAAGTGGGACTTTGAGGAGGGAGATAGAGACTGATGCATGTGCTGCCTTTACTGGATATAGTTTTGTTGATGTGGAGGGGAGTTGCCTCAGCTCTCTTCCTCCACAAGAGTGGCCCCTTCCTTGGCCTGCCATTGCTGGGCCAGCTCCCATGATGTATGTAAAGGTGGATTAGGTGAGATTCAGAGAGAAGTAGATGTGGTGAGGATTCTATCAGAGTCCAGTTTCCTCAGCCTTGTGAGTAAGAAATGAGGCTTTCATTCTCTGGCAGCCTTCGAGCTCCATCATTCCAGTGCTAATTTGAAAATATATAAGTTAGATCTTGCTTTAAGTCTCCATGATATAGGGCCAGGGCTCAAGGGCCTGAGTTCAATTCCTTCTTTTCTTTCTTTCTTTCTTTCTTTTTCCTTTCTTCCTTTTTTTTTTTTTTTTTTTTTTTTTTTTTTTTTTTTTTTTTTTTTTTTTTTTTTTTTTTTTTTTTTTTTTTTTTTTTTTTTTTTTTTTTTTTTTTTTTTTTTTTTTTTTTTTTTTTTTTTTTTTTTTTTTTTTTTTTTTTTTTTTTTTTTTTTTTTTTTTTTTTTTTTTTTTTTTTTTTTTTTTTTTTTT
>PVJA010013205.1:0-11640 GCA_004027025.1 Myocastor coypus | reverse complement strand
CATGCTACCTTAATTTATTCCTGTGCCATAGTTTTTATTTCTTCAGGGATATATTTCTCTTCTGTAAAACCTCCTCCTCTGGCTTGGGAACAATTTGTTCCTTTTCAGTAAGGATCATCTCAATATGGCAGGGGGAGCTCATGTGTGGGTTAATCCGTACAATGGCGCATCTTGGGTGTTTTGTTCACCCGGATGTGTTCAATAATGAGAGAATCTACATCTAAACCCTTAAGTTCAGCATCACTCTCTACATTTTTAAGCATATGCAACAAAAATCAGTACTCTTTGGACTGCCAGCCCTATGTCCAGCCCCACTGTTTGGCCTGGGCACACCCACCAACTTCTGCCACTGTAACGCTGGAATGACACACATGGCTTCTTTCATGTGTCATCCTTCAGACACCTCGTGGCCTTTCAGATATGCATACACTTGATGACCTGGGCAGTTTCATGCATGTTCTTAAAGTGAACGCTAAGATTTGAGCCTCTTGATTTGAAAGATTTTGTGGAGTTTTCTGGGTCAGGAGAGTAGCAAACCATTTTCATAGGTCTCCTCAGGCCATTCACAGGAAGAGGAAGCCTGAGTTCAGTCTCTGGTACAAAACATAAAGTGTCCATGATGCGATTCAACAACCAATGCTAGAATGACTTAGCCTACAAAAAGGGAGAAGTCAAACAATAGCCTCTCCTAGTTTCTAATGGAGAAATGGAAATTAAGGCTGTCTTCTATTTTCTTCACCAAATTACAGAAGCACACTGGGTTGTCTAAGCAGGCCCAAGCTACAGAGAGAATGGCTTTTTCCCCAAAGTCACCATAACTCTCAATCAAGTTTGGCCGCCAGGCCATCTGGCCACAAACCCACAGCACTCTACTCCATTCAAAGCGGCACTAATTGCCTTGTTAACGGAGCTCCTCCCAAGAGAATGAAATCTAAGCAGAGGAATATCAAAGCATGATTTGCAGGGAATTGAGTTGATCCAGGAGCTGATAGCATTTCCAGCAACCAAGTCTCCGAAGGCTCACAGAGCAAATAAAGAACATTTTAATGGCGTTGTCGGAGGATATGACCTGTCAAGGCAGATTTGCAAACAGGAAAGAGAAAGAGACTATTCTTGTCTAGACATCTGATTAGTGGGAAATTGCAGGATTATGAGGAGCGTGGATTTTTCTGGCTGCCATTCCTAAGGAGGTCAGGCTTTCACAGTGGAGGGCTAGATGAGAGAAACAGTCGTATCCGCTAGGAACTGCTGACTGGTCCTTATCTTCCCTGGGGCTTGGCAGCAGTTCCAGAGCCAGGGAACACAGTGGACTGTTCCCGCCTCACTCCTGCTTGGCACAGTGGGCAAGTGACCAGGGTGTGGGACAAGCTGAGCTCCAGAATGGAAAGTCCTGCTGCTAGAGCAGAGTGCACTAAGACTGTCGTCCCCTCCAGAGGAGGGATGGAAGCAGTGAGGAGAGATAGAAAGCAGACAAAAGAAAATCACAATTTTAAGGTTGTATTTTTAAAGAAACTGCCACTTTAGGACACAAAGTTACCCAAGGTTAAAATGTTTTTGTTTCCTTTCTAAATAGGTCACTTAAGAAAAAAAAAAAAAAAAAAAAAATCCTTAATAGTCTTAAGGACTCCATAAGCCTATAAATTGGCCCCACAGTTTTCACTTGTAAATTGAGCTCATTCTTTTTTTCTGATGCTATAAATTCATGAACTCTACAGCCTCCCACCCTAGAGGAAATGGTACTACTAACTGGTTATTATATCCCCAAACTTTAAACACATGGAAATAATTTGCATCCCACTCACTAATGGGTGAAGTGGCAGACACTGAGAATAGGTGTCCCACATCAGCACCTGGAGTGTGTGTGAGTACCCCAGCCCTAGACAACAGTGCGCCTCTGCTTTAAGCCTACACTCAATTTTCTGAGTATGTACTTTTATAATTCTGCCTCATAAAGCTATCTATATCTCTTGTTGACCCATCCTGAAGGTTTCTCTGTGACAAAAGTCATCAAACCTACTACCTACTCCCTGGATGAGATAGGTTGGGTATCTCTTCTTGGCGGGGACATTTCAGGGATCCGGCAGCTGATACTTCCTGCCCTTCAATCCTAGCCCCCATTTGCTTTCTGATCACACTTCTAACTGACTCCCTGGACTTGGGGCCTGGCCTTGCAGGGTCCTTTATGCTGAAATAGTGATCAACGCTGTTTTCCCCTCCCCCACCCAGAACATTACAGAAGCCATAACACTTCCACGCTGGCTCCCATGGATTGCAGGGCAGGCAGGTGAATACTTCTTGCTGGAGTGACCATGAAGATGGGGAACTCAAAGTAGAAAGACCGCATGCTATTGAGTAATGGGTGGAACGCTGGAAGTAACAGCTGAGCTCCAAAGGAAAATGGGCTCAGAATCGCGCACCTCAAGATTCCAGGTTAACTTCCCTATCTCAGAAGTAAGTAGATTCACAAGGCTTTTCTGGTCCCTGCCCTGTCCCCCTGTCCCCTCAGAGTCTCTTCTGCTCAGTGTGTTCAGCCACTGTGCCTATAGCGCTGGGCTGCATACTTTTGCCATGACCTAAGTCAGGGTAGAGCCCAGCAGCGCCACAGCCAGCCCTCTGACAGAAGCAGGCACCACCGTACCACGGGTTAAGCACACAAAAAGGGTCACAGCATCAGCCAGAGTCCAAGAACAGAAACTGTTGTACTTAACACAAGGAGTTGATTCCAGGTAACAGACTACTTGGGTGACAGCAGAAACGAGAAGCCTAACAAAAAGTCTGGAAAAACAATAGGCTCAGCAGAGCGGAGGAAGAACCAGAGAGCGGGGGCAAGATGGACCAGTGGAGAAGATACAGCTCAAGGCAGCAAGGGTTGAGATGAAGGATCTGGACCCCAGCGTCCTCCCCCAGTCTCCTGAAGGAGCTTCCACTGGCAGAAGCATGCAGAAACCCAGCTGGCCTCAGAGAGTGACAGATTGAGTGCAGGGGTTCTGACTCGCCTGGTCCGGGGCAAGATCGGGCAGTAGTCAGACCAGACATTTCATAAAATCATCTCCTAGCACCCTGTGCTCTCTCCTTTGCGACAATCAGAAGACATGGAATGAAATCTTTATATAATTATTAACATTTCTTTTACCTTCCCCCAACTCCCCCACAGTACTGAAAACTTTACACTTCCACGATGCTAGGAATGGAGTCTCATTCATTGATGTAACCTGGGGACCTAGCATGCTAGGAAGGTCTCGGAGCTCTTTAAAATTGTTGACTGGAGATAAACAAATGAATGAATAAATGAATGAATGAGTACTGCCCACCTTTCAAATAACAGATTCTCAGTGTTGCAAACAGGATGTTAGATTTAGAGAAACAAAAACTCTATCTAGGTGCATCTAGGCAGTAAACCTGGCCCCTTGGAGTGTACTTAAGGATCTCAACTTGGTGCATTATCTGCAAGGTCTTAGAATGTGCACAGACTGTATTCCATTAGCAGGGTAGGATTTTTCTCCTTGATAAAACAAAATTATTTCATAAGCTATAAAATTCTGAATTAATATTACAGATTATAGTAAAAAATGATTGCACTTTACCATGGGTCAGCCTGCTTTCTGCCTCCACCTAGAGGGGCACGGAAACAATTTAGAGTTCGTCCTTTTTAAGATCTTTTAACTTCTGGGCACAGGTGACAACTTAAGCCATTTAGTCACAAGAAGAAAAGAAGGAGGGGATGGTGGGAAATTAGATGGCCGTGGGGGATGGGTCGGGAGAGGGGGTGTCGGGGGCTACCGAGAAAGCTGAGGAATCAGCCCTGGATAAGGAGTGAGTGCAGCGAATTCCACTTGGTGCAGAAGCACAGTGGGGATTTGCCTGGGTGAATTTCAGGGGAGCAGAAGGTGATGAGCAAGCTGTTAACTCTCACCAATTACCACCAAAACAACGTGCATCTGTTTATTGTCGCGGATAGATCTCGGGGGCGGGGTGTGTGTTGCTTTGCTTTGCTTTGGCTTTGCAGTATCTTTTTTCTCCTCTCTAGCCAAGCTGTAGCTTCCTGTTGAGGAATGTGGAAACTGGATTCTAAGACCTGGTGAACCTCACCCTCCAGTGTTGACAGCTTTATATAACTGAAAAGAAATTACAGAAATAGCAGCATAAGAGGCAAGGGGACACCTATTTCGTTCTCTCCTGGATCACTGCCTGGGAGCTCTCAAGCAGCCCCCGTGTCCTCACTGATTTTGAGGCTGACTTGAGTGGACTAAAATGCCGAATGGATCCATGGAGTGCCACTCTGGGTATGTCTGTGGATGCCTGGCGCACATACCTCAAGCTGAGGCGGGAAGATCTACCGCCAAGGATGTGAACGACACCAACCAACAGGGGGGTAGCCTAGATAGAATAACAAGAAGAAGGAAGTCTCTCCTTTCCTGGAGAGGAAAAGGAGCTTTATTCATCTGCAGTTTCTTCAGGAGTGACACAGACCCTTGGGGTTTCTGGTACACACTCACAGACAGCTAGCACAAATGGAGATCCCTTTTCTTGCACATGGAGTAGGGGCCATGTCCACCTTCTCTGTGTCGTTCCAAATGTAGAATATGTGTCATTGTGCCACCCTGAGCCACCTTCAGCTGATCTTGGAGGCCAAGCAAGATCAGGCCTGCTTAGTGCTGGGTCTCACTACATAGATCGACTCATAGTGATTCCCTGTTTTCAGCCTTCCAAGTGTTGGGATTACAGATATGGACCACCACTCTGTCTCATCACACCCCGGGGCGGGGCCAGCAGGCATGCTGGGAGGGGAGAGCACCCAGGATCCTTTGGGAGTTTTCCTTATGCCTCAGTTCAGCACAAACTCTGAAATGAGGAGACAGAGTTCAAATCCCAGCACCATCATGACTGACCAGTTCTGCAATTTTGGACAAGTTGCTCAAAGCCTTTTCCTCTCTCTTTCCTCTTCTGTAAAAGTGTGTGTAACAATATATCACACAGAGAGATTAGTCAGGTAAAGATTGGTAGGCAGTTAGAAAAGAAGCAGGCCCAAGATAGAGCAGAGATAAAGCAAACCAGGGCTGTGGTCAAGGCCTGAGGTGACAAAAACAAGGCCCCAAGATGGAGTCACAGTGGCTAGGCCTGTGAGGCCCCCACAGATAGCCACAGCCCAAAGCCATTCTGTAGCCAGCATTATCTGGTCCAATAAGCCTGAAACATAACGAACACATAGAAACAACTTGATAAACACCTGGACAGATGACCCTCACTCCTACACCTTCCAGAAATGTTTTGTTGTCTACCTGTCTTGTTTTTCTATTGGATCAGTAGTAGCTAAGTGACTGTAGCCATAACCCTAACTATAGCTTGACCCAAGGGACTTTGGCAGGTGATTTTGCTGTACAAAAACCCTCAGACAAAAAGCTCAACAGCAGCCCCCTTTTGGGATCCTTGCCTCCCAGAAGAGCTCTTTTAATAAACCTTTCTACTCTTCACCTCCCTGTCCTTAAGTCTGTTCTCCGTGGTAGTAAACACTAACTCAGTATATTGCACGGGTTGGGAGTTTCTTCCCTGTAAGGATAGGATGTATTAGTATCTACTGGACAGGGTGATTCAGTGTTAAATAAATAAATGACTCTCAAGCCCTCAGGATGCAAGCTGAGGGACTGGCATAGAAAAGGCAGTGCTACTAGACAGCTGGAGTTAAAACCATTTACAGACCAGAAACCAGGCCCGAAGAGGTAACTAGGATGCTGACCAGTCAACAGTGCAGGACCTCCAAGGTTCAGGGCCCATCTGATTTGTCTGAGTCCACATCTCCAGCCCTTTAAGCACCCTCAGGCAGGAGAGATGCCCCTTGACACTGAGCCCAAAGTAATCTTGAGTGTGGAACAGGTAACGGCCGTAAGCTTGTTCCAGCAGGGTTACAACCTGAGAAAAGAAAGCTCTCCCCTGGCCTGGGGGAGAGAACTTCCCATTGCTGTCAACCATTCTGATCTCTGCTCCTGCCTGCAAGAACAGCCTCTCCTGGTGGCTTGCCAGGCTGATTGTACCTCCTCCATCTAGTTCCCAGACCACACCTAGGTACAGGTAAGTAGACTGATTCCTCTTGCTTTTCTTATCTAATAGGGACTTTACTGGGCAGGGTGTGGGATCAAACTGTCTGAAGAAGCACTGACAGGTGTTTTGGGACAAGCAAGAAAGTGACATGGGTTACTGGGAAATAACCCAGGATAATAGCAATAGGCCACCCGGATCAGATGCCACCTCAACAGGCTAGAGGAAATGATTTAAAAGACCAGGATCTGTGCAAGTTCCACGATTTGTAGCAGTATGCTGACTTAGTCATCATGAAACATGTATTTACTGAGCACCTACTATGTGCTGTTATATTCCAAGAACTGAGGAGGCAGTGGTGAATACAACACAGGGACTGACAGTTTTGGGATTGTTATGAACAAAGTTAAGTACTGCATAGTGCATTAGAAAAAAAGAACAGAAAAGTCTTAGGTTGGAAACCTTAGAGGCAAATGGGAAAAAGTTCAGCAATGTGTGGTCTTAGGCCTGACCCACAGGAGACTGGAGTTTTCATATGGAGCTGCAAAATTCTCCCCACCTTGAAGAAAGAGAGCCAGTTTTGTCGGCTCTTCTTTGAGGCATCTGCAGTAATTGCCCTGCATGGACCAGGAAGGAAACATGACGGCCCTGCTCATCGGGAGGCAGGACAGGCAGGAGCCACTGGAATGTAGGCATGGGCCTTTCAGGACCGGAAATGGGCAGCAGCTGTGTCCACCTCACGAGAAAGGAGGACATGGTCCTGGTAGAAGAAAAGCTGTAGAGAACGTGGGAAGGCTTCACTGAGGAGGAAGCGGCTTTCGATAAATGGTCATGAAATGTCCACTTGTGTAGGGGGCAGGGTGGAGAGACAAGCGAGTGTCAAGAAGGACAGATGGCAGCTGCAGAGGAAGGCCGTGGCACAAGCGTGATGTGTGAAAAGGAGAAAGAATAAGGAAGAGGTGGGGGCGGGGCACAGTGAAAGCATTCTGCAGCACAGTGGAGAGGCAGGAAACAAATCATGCAGGCGCTGACTCGCAGCACTGCCGCCGCCTCATGAGAACTAAAGAGACACTTGTGATTTCTCTTGGTTGTCATCTGCCTGAATTGAGAGACACCTAGAAAGTGTCTAAGTGTCACACTTCTGGATGTGTCTTTTTTTATGTATTTAGTAGCATCTACAGGGTCTCACTACATAGGTCCGACTCATAGTGATTCCCTGTTTTCAGCCTCCTGAGTGCTGGGATTACAGATATGGACCACCACTCTGTCTCATCACGCCCCAGGGGTGGGGCCAGCAGGGATGCAGGAGATCAAATCACTGTCCCTGTTTCTGCCTAAGCAGGTACTTTAATACACTGAGCCATACTGGATGTATCTTTGAGAGTATTTCCAGAGGAGAGTGGGTCATCAAACTGCACGTGGGAAGCAAAAGTAGGAAGCCCGCCTGCAGATGTGAGGCTGATCCTTCAGCATCTGCTTCGCACCACTGGGTCATGCCCCACCCTGACATTAGATTGCTGATTCTTCAGCCTCCGAGCTCACGCTCACCAGAAACTCTTCAGGGAGGTTGCAGGCTGTCAGGTTCAGACTGGGGCTACATCATTGGTTCACCTTGTTCTGAGGCTGCTGATTTCCTAGATGGAGCCAGCCCTGTTTCCTTGGTTCTCCAGCCATTAAGGGACTAAAGGTTCTGATCTATAAACCAATCCAATAAATCCATGTGTATATTCCTATTGCTTCTGTTTCTCTAGAGATCCCCACCAGTATACCACTGAAAAGCTCTAAGCAAAGAATTGACATAATTTCACAATTTTTTTCAGTACTGATGATTGAACCCAGGACTCTAAATTGCCCATGCTGAGTTCAATCTGGCAATCCTCCTGCAATGGCCTCCAAGAGTCCCAGGATGAGGCATGCACTCCCAGGTCCAACATGGCCTCAATTTTATTTAGAAGGCTGCCATCTTGCAAGTAGAACAGTGAGGCCATGAGTGATGTGGGAGGCCACGTAAGAGACGATTGCATTGACCCAGAAGAAAAGATGATGGCGTTCAGAACAGAGTAGTGGCAGTGAAGGCGAAGAAATACTGTGAAAGTTGAGCCCACAGGATTTTGTGAGCATGCAAATGTTGCCAGTGACAGAAAGAAGTCAAGCATGGTTAGATGTCTTGGGGCATGAGGCTAAGAAAGACAGTTACCTGAAAGGAAGTGTGGAGGCCAGGGTCGAGATGCTCTCATGGGGACGACTCCAAGGTCCATTTTGCCCACAAATGAACATCACTATAAACTAATAAAAATAGCATTAATAGATGTCAAAACCAAAATAAAACAAAGAAATTCCATTTTGGACCTATTACATGTGGGGTGCCCGCTGCACATCCAAGCAGAAAGGACAAGGTGAAATTTGGGCATGAGGTGTGAGCCATAAGCAGAAAGTGGTACTGGAAGATATGAAGTCACATGCAAGGGTTACAGGCCTTAAACAGACAGACAGAGAGAGAGAGAGAGAGAGAGAGAGAGAGAGAGAGAGAAAGAGAGAGAGAGAGAGAGAACACTTCCAGTGTAATCTGGCCAGTCACCACAATGGTGCAAGCCAGGTCCGCTCTCCTGCTCCTGGAGCAAGTGCTACACTGGTCGATGTGATGCCGGAGTGTGCGCATGCGCTGTTTCTTTCCTTAGCAGCGTCCTACTTCCCAGAAGCTCCCAGCCTTGAGACATTGGATTCTACTTCAGAGTCATAAATTCAGAGATTCTGAGATTCAAATAATACTGGTATGAAGAGAAAAACAAATCTCTTTTGTGCGACATAGTGACGCATGGCTGAAATCCCCACTCTATACTGGAGGCTGAGTCAGAAGATTAAAAGCTCTAGGTCAACCAGAGCAATTTAGGGAGGACAGGACTCAGTTTTCAAACAGAAAGACTGGGTTGGAGAAGGCTGGAGATGTGGTTTGGCGGTATCGCACTGTCCTGGCCTTTGTGAGGCCGGGTTCAATCTCTAGTACTGAAACAAGCAAACAAAACTCAGAGCATTTTTAAGGAAGAGAACCCAGGGTGTACAGCTGACAACAGGTCTTATAAATGAGCCCACAGCCCTGCTGTTGGTCAAGTTCACCAGCACTCATCTTAAGATTTCAAACAAGGTCCTCTTTAAAAAAGTATGATCCAGTTTTTTATCAATGTACCTGATGTTTACAGCTTTAGCTGTCCCAATGTTGAAATTACCAGGCCTTCTATTCCTTCCACCACCTGCTCCTGTAATCTGCTGAGCTGCCCTGAGGCCCTCCCTAGCTGAGAAGTTGGCAGAGAGGGAGAGGAAGACAGTGAGGCTGTCTCTGCTGCTGGACCCTGTCCCTCACATGTGACAGCTGCCTGTCACTGAGGCCTATCTGCTGTGGTCATAGGCAGAAGGTAGCACACCTTCTAAGAGGACACTGAAGAAAAGCAGTGTTCTTTCTTAAGGGTCACTTGGGCTTGGAAACCATTTCTAAGGTGACTGAGCAGCAGTAAAAAGAACACAAAGCTGAGGGGCTGTGCCCCTCAGCACAGCCGTGAACATTTTATTCATATGTGCCCTGGTCTCCTCACCTGTGAGGTGGAGCTCAGGCTGTTCTGGGAGTAAAAGAGGTGATATCTATAAAGTACAGAGAAAAAGGCACACTGCAAAGTGAGTTGTTATGTTTGTGGTGTGATTGTAACACAGCTCTTACCAAGTGAAACCAGTGCCTCTTAGCTTAGTGACCTCATGCAGCTGAGCCCAGCCCCCAAGCCTGGAAGCCCACAGCGCAGTAGTGTCTGGCTGGTGACCAGCACGTCATTTCTGGTTCCAAGATGGAGCACGAGTCCACGTCAGGGTCCATAGTCATTGGTGAGAGGGTCACACAATGGGGAAGAGGACACTGGCCCTAGGAGTGGAAAGTTGTCACGGGAAGTCACCCTTTTGACCTTCCTCTGCAGGGTCCTCTTCTTTTTTTATTTCTTCTTTTTTTATTAAGATTAATAAGCTCACTTTATTTTTATTAAGGAAAATAAAAATAAGACCTTAGAGACCACAGAATTTCACTAAACATTAGCTCACTAGTATGAGAACCTGAAAGAGTGATTAAAATCTGAAAGGAACAGTAGATACCATGAAAGGGAAGAATTTGTTCAATTGGAAGGAAAAACTGGCACGAAGAACAGGACAAATAAATGAAAGGTAAAAGATATAGTTAGGTATAAATGTAGGATAGTTTGGATAATTGTGCCAATTTCTGCTGGTCTTTTGAAAGCAGTACGCAAATGCTTAATTTTTTAAAAAATTATTTTTATTCTTTTGAATTTCTTACACCTTTTCTGTTATTGTTTTGTGTTTTTTCCTTCAAACCAACCTCGTACACTTATGTCTAGTAACCTGAACAACTAACTTGAGTATAGCATTATGTAATAAGCAACCATTGTTGAATTCCTATTACTTTGTTTAGTGAAATTTTCTATCATTTCTAATACTGTTTTTTGAGTTTTTAAAAAACTGCATTTAGTACAGGGTCTCACTACCGAGATCGGACTTGTACCAATCCTTCTGTTTGCAGACTCCCAAGCTCTGGGACTACAGGCGCTCTCCATCACACCCAGTCTCAATCGCCATCTCAGCATGCCCTGGGGCTGGGGCCAGCACAGTACACTGGAGATCAAAACCCGGTCCCTGTGTCTGCTTAAAAAGGTGCTTTAATCTGCTAAGCTATCTGACCAGCCCTCTAACGCTGTTTTTTCTTGCACTATTTTGTACTCTTTAACACATTAAAAAAAGAGAAAGAACTGTAAAGAAAAAAAAAAAATTTCAGGATAATATCCTTTGAGGACATAAATGGGCAATTTAGAGCTTCCAGAGTTCCAGAACCTTTGTTTGTTTATTCACTCATTTTTATGGCCGGCTCAGCCCACCCCGAGGGCAGGGCTGGCGCAGCATATGGTGCCGGGGATTGAACCGCGGTCCCTGAAGCCACCCAAGCTTTCCCAAACAGGCGCTTTAAACCACTGAGCCATCCCGCCGGGCCCTGTGAACTTCCAGAGTTCATGTGTCTTTTTCTCTGTGACCTAAAACAGATAGTCAGATTTTAAAAGATCGATGATTCTGATAAGTACATTGATATCTTTAGAGGACTCACTCAGACTTATGAACCAGATTGGAAAGATATAATGTTAATCTTAAACCAAGCTTTGATTTCTAATAATAAAAGGCAGCATTACAAGCTGGTATTGTGTTTAGAGATAAATATGATATTGTTAATTTTAAAGAGCCAAGAGCTTTCCACACTGCCCGGCCCGGGTCCATACAGCATTGTTCTTGATTCCCATCGTAACTTAAAGGGAAATTTCACAATGTCTGGAGCCCTTGATGTCCTGCAAATGAAGGAGGAGGACGTCCTTAAGTTCCTTGCTGCAGGAACCCACTTAGGTGGCACCAACCTGGATTTCCAGATGGAGCAGTATATCTACAAAAGGAAAAGTGATGGAATCTACATCATAAATCTGAAGCGGACTTGGGAGAAGCTCCTCCTGGCAGCTCGAGCCACAGCGGCCATTGAGAACCCTGCTGATGTCAGCATCGCATCCTCTAGGAACACGG
>PVJA010013204.1:0-50077 GCA_004027025.1 Myocastor coypus | reverse complement strand
AGGACTCCAGTTTTTTATCCACTAAACAAATATTTGTAAATTACCAGTGGGTGTCACCCACTGGCTAGGAACTGGGTGGGGCTGCAGACCCTGAGGGAGCTTGTCCACAGGGTATTCTTTAGGGAGGTAAACTTCAACTTATTTGTTTGTTTGCTTCCTTGGTTTTTGTTTGTTAATTTTGTGCTGCTTTTGCTTTTTTTTTTTTTGAGATAGCATTACCCTACGTCATTGAGGTTGGCCTTAAATTCCCTGTGTAGCCCAAATGACCTCAAACTTACAGTGCACTTTCTGCCTCTGCCTCCCCAGTGCTGGGATTACATGTGTGCACCACCACACTCAGCTGATAAACTTGATTTTATTTTATTTTTCTTTAAATTTTATTTATTTTTTTGTTTCAGAACCTTTGTTTGTTTATTCACTCATTTTTATGGCTGGCTCAGCCCACCCCGAGAGCAGGGCTGGCGCAGCATGTGGTGCCAGGGATCAAACCGAGATCCCTGAAGCTGCCCAAGCTTTCCCAAGCAGGTGCTTTAGACCACTGAGCCATCCCGCTGGGCCCCTAAAGTTGATTTTAAAAGTAATAAAAATATCCAGGTGTGATGGTATGCACCTGCCTCCCCAGCTAGGGAGGCAGAGGCAGGAGGATCACTGCAAGCTTGATATCAGGCTGGGTTACACAGTGAGTTCAAGATCAGCCTGAGTGACAGAGCAAGACCCCGTCTCAAAAAAGCAAAGCATAACATAACAAAAACAGGTGTGCAAAAGTAATCGGGTGAATGTTGTCAAAGTGGGGCAAATATGCTAAAGTATTTATTTCTGGGAATAAGTATTTCTAGAATGAGAAGTTTTAAAATTTTTAAACTGATTATGCTAAAACTTTGAAAATAATTTTTTGGGGCTGGGGAGATAGCTCCGTGGCACAAGTGCCTGCCTGGCAAGTACAAGGTCATGAGTTTGAACCCTGGTCTCACAAAGCAAAACAACCAAAAACAAAACAAACAAAAACATTTTTTGCAGTGCTTTTGTCCTTTTGTAATAATAAAAAGATTTGTTTTTATTTTATTTATTTATTTTATGAAGAGTTTTTTTTTTTTTTTTCTCTTTCTTCCTTTTTTTTTCTTTTTCTTTTTTTGTCTTTTTGAGACAGGGTCGCCCTATGAAGTTCAGGCTGGCTTTTAGCTTACTTTGTAGTCCAGGCTGATCTCAAACTCACACCAGTCCTCCTGCCTCAGCCTCCCAAGTACTGGGATTACAAGCGTTCACCACCATGCCTGGTGAAGATTTGTCTTTAAATTTGCACTTTGAGGGGCTGGGGAGACAGCTCTGTGGTGTAAGTGCCTGCCTGGCAAGTACGAGGTTGTGAGTTCAAACCCCAGTCCCACAAAAAAAAAAAAAAGAACAACAAAAAAATTTGCACTTTGAAAGGCTGACTTCGGTTTGTGGAGGCGCCTGGTGGAGAAGGAAGACAAGTTCTGCAAAGGCACTCAGGAAAACGATCTTGAGGGGATACAGGGAAGCTTCAGGCTTCCCTTGTGATTTTATTGTCAGACATTCAAGAAAGAGAGAAAGGAGTTATGAAAATTGTTGTTCTTGGCCTAAAGAGCTGATGAAGTGCTTGCTATTCGATTTTCAAGTGTTTTGGGTTTTTGTTGTTGTTGTTTGTTTGTTTGGTTGCAGTTTTTTAGTCTATAAAATGATGTGGCAAATCTTGTCCATACCCCACATCCTCCTAGCTATAATACTAATGCTACAGGTAGGTTTTTCAGCAGCGGCAGAGAAGCAGAAGTAAAAAGAAAGGAGGGCCAGTGAGATGGTTCAGCGGTCTAAAGCGCTTGCTTAGGAAAACTTAGGCAATGCCAGAGACTGCAGTTCGAGATCCTTGGCACCACACGCTGCGCCAGCTCCACTCCCAGGGCAGGCTGAGCTGGTCATAAAAAAACATAATAATAATAATAAATAATGGGGGTCAGTGGGATGGCTCAGTGGTCTAAAGCGCCTGCTTAAGAAAGCTTAGGCAGCCGCAGGGACCGAGATTCGATGCCCAGCACTGCAGGCTGTGCCAGCTCCATCCTCAGGGCAGGCTGAGTGGACCATAAAAAGAAAGAAAGGAAAAGCCTCTATTACCATGCGGGGACAACTGATGATGGCAGGACGACTGATGATGGCGGGGAGATGGGGGTCCTCTGACCTGAGGCAGAAAGGCTGAGGCCTTACGGACTTTTGATAGGGGCAGAGTTTGAGGAGCAGGTTCAGTGACACCCAAGGAACTGACTGGCGTGTCCCTGGTGTGCATAGGGAAAGGTATCCAGGACTCGGGCGAGGACGAAGGAAGAGTGGTCACTGGGAAGATGGGCTGCCCTTTTGGGGATTCAGCCAGGGTGAATCAGGGCCATAACAATTTAACAGCTTGTACCTGGGCCAGAACCTATCACTAAAAACAAAAGTAACAATAGTAACACCCACAATTGAGTATTAAGCTCCCACTATGTGTGGCACCAGCAGTTTTGCTGAGTAAGCTCTACACTCTTACATTTACCTCGGAAATGGGCATCTAGTCACAAACAAAGACATCGACACTCTACGGTTTAGTTGAAAATTAATTACAGAAAACCAAGATGTTTGAACCTCTTCCAATCATTATCCTTTAAATACTTGCTTAGCGTTTGTTTTTTTAATTTTTTTTTGAAACTTTTTATTTATTTGTGTTATGGCCTGCCCTGGGGGTGGGGCTGGTGCAGCATGTGGTGCTGAGGATCGAACCTCGGTCCCTACAGTTGCTTAAGCAGGTGCTTTAGACTGCTGAGCCATCTCGCTAGGCCAGCATTTGTTTAAAGAAGGCTGGAAGGAATAAACCTTCTAAGTGTGCACTTCTTCCTCTGCGTCTACAGCGAGGCATTCGTTACATGGCTGCCAGCAGTGCTTTCTCAGTCATTTTCCAGTTCATGGTCCACGGCTGGCCACAGGTAGAGGTGACTTTCACAGAGGAGGTTCAAAGTCTTACAAAGATATTTTAAGGTTTTGGGTTTTTGTTTTGTTTTGTTTTTGGCTTTTTGCTTTTACTTTCATGGAAATCAGATGTTTCCCACTTTTTGGAGTTCTTGATTTTTCCTTGTGGCAGGGAAGGAGAGGGATCGGTGTTCTGAATAGTTAACTTCTTTCGAGCCAGATTGATCAGTCTGAGCACTCCTAAAACAGGTCATTTTGTCTAGGAAAGGAGCACTAGGCCCTGCATACCTGTGCTAGGTCTTGCAGCTGGGGCGACAGCCATGACCCAGAGGGGAGACGGGGCAGGGCCAGAGCAGATGGCCCAGCTCCTTGTATGCAGGCACAGAAACTCCCTGGAGAGAGGGGGTGCTTGTGTATATGTGTGTGTGTGTGGGGGGTCTATGCTGTGCCCGAACTGTGTGTAAGTACGACACTTACATTTGTTTCACAAATGCGAATCAAGTTATAAATAAGAACATTAGTTCTTTGTAACACGGTCTAGCTGACAGTGAATTATGAAAGCAAAACGAAGACATTTGGGCTCCTTCAGCCTGCCAGTCTTTAAATGTTTGTTCAAACTTTATTTAATGAAGGCTGAGAGAAATAAATTATCCCCTCGGTACATACTTCTTTCTCCACAGCCTCTCGAGGGTACGTTGTGCTCCAACAAGAAATGGCCCGCTCATGCCAGGACCCTTGGAAAACCCCTCTCCTGCAGGCCAACGCTTGGCTGTCTACATGACCTAACCCAGAAGAGGCGACGGCTACTGTTACGGCTTGTGTCGAGGTGTCCCTAAGACTTCATTCAGTCATGGGAGTCGGGGTGGCTGAATTTAGCGTGCAGTGCTAGGCTAAAGGGTGCTAGGATTAAAGGTGGACGATTGCGAACTCAGTCCACCGTTGGGCTTGGAACCACCCTAACCCCAGGAGCCCAGATGCAGTATGAGGGACAGAAAGAGGCTTCTGTGCCCCTCGCTTGCTTCGCTGCCATGAGCTGCTTCTCCCCTGATGCCCTCTGCCACAGGTGGCCACCCTGCCTTGGAACCAGCTGGTGACAGACTGAAACCTCTGCAAACTGTGAGCGAAACAAACCTGTGCCCCTTCCCTCTTTCTGGTGCTGGGTGTTTCATCTCAGCGGAGAGCAAAGTAACTAAGACAGCCGCTCCGACTACAGAACCAAGCAGGAAAACCTCACCGTGACGAGCCCAGAAACCATGCGGGTGCGTCTGGTTATTCATTAATGCTACTCCTAACATAAGAACGAACACCTCCCAAGTGCAGGATATGGCACTGTTCCCCGCACCCCGGTCCTCTCACTCCACAGCTGAGAGCAAGGCCAGACACAAGTTTTCACTGAATACCTGTTAAATGAACGAGAGACTCATGGCGCACTGGGCAGCCTGGCGTGTGGGTACATACCTGTGATCCTAGCACTCCGGGAGGCTGGACAGAAAGACCACACGTCCAAGCCCAAATGAAGAAAGAACAAACAAACAAAAAAGAGTTAAAAGAAAAAAAAAGTTCAAACCCAGTCTGGGCAGCTCAGCAGTTTAGCAAGACTTTGCTTGACCATTTCAAAACTTAAAGAAGGACTGGGATGCAGCTCTGTGCCAGGGCTCTGGGATCAATTCTGAGCATGGAAAAATAAAATACAGCATTAGAGGATTAGTGAAAAAAAAAAAAAAAAAAACCCTTTTCCACTGAAGTCTAAAAGTTAGAATTCTGCTTTTTATTTTCACCATCTTGTAAGAACCAATTAATTACTGTTAGATCCTTGTTATGGTTTATGTCTAGGGGCTTCCCCAAAGCCTCATGTAAGTCATGGAGCGTCTCTAGAGTTTAGGATTAACTCAGGACCCGCTGGGATTATAGGTGTGAGTGCTACACCCAGCACGGGGCTGGCAGCCTAGACGCAGCATGAGGGACACAGACCTGCCCACTGTAGCCATCACCGCTATGACGCCCTCTGCCATGAGTCACTCTGCCTTGGAGCCAGCCGAGCATAGACTGAAACCTCCAGAAACTGTGAGCTTAGTAGACCTTTCCTTCCTTAAGTTTGAGTGTCAGATATTTTGTCCCAGCAATGGCTGAAGAGTCACAAACAATTCAGCAAGCTGAGGAGTTTCTCCTAATCTCTTACAAAATCTCTCAGGCATCAAGGTACCTGTTAGCAGTTGCTAAGTGCCTGTGTGGGAACTCAGCCACCTGCAGTCCCAGCCCCAGTTTGTTGAGTATAGCAATGTTTTTGCATACCTTGCGCTGCAGCTCCGGGCAGCTCCAGTGGGAGCTGCTCCAGGCAACACAAGTTCATCCTACTCAAAAGGTAGGACAGAGACCTGAAGACCTATCCCCTGGAGGAAGCAGGAGGAGCAGCAGCTGGTCTCCTGGGAGGAAGATGGAGCCGGGGAGTTTCAGGCAGAGAGATGAGAACGTGTGAGGACACAGAGGTCAGAGCGAGTGAGAGGCTTTGAGAAATGGGCAGCGCAGTGCCAGGAGCTTGGAAGGAAGGGTCAGGAGAGATGCATGAGGGGCCGCCTGAGACTGTGGGCTCTCCCTTGCGTGCCACAGAAAGGCACAGAAGGGGAGGAACCGCCTGATCTCTCACACTGAAACAGAAAGCTGTCGTAGGAGGAAATGGGGCCCTCCGTCACACTTCCATAAGTGAAGGACTCGTAACCATCCTTAGCTTCTGCAGAAGCTAAATTCCAGGACCATACCCAGGTACTCAAATCTAATGACATGTTAAGCACTGCGTTTCCACTGAACTCAACTAAGTACAAGAAGTATTTAGCTTTAAAGCCCTTGTTTAAGCAGATGCAGGCACCTGGGTGTAATCCAAGCTCCCCAGCCCTGTCTCTGGGGCATGCTGAGACTGTGATTGAGACTGGGGATGGTGGTGTGTGTCTATAATCCCAGCGCTTGGGAGGGATTAGAAAACAGGTGGATCACTACTGAGTCCAATCTGTGCAGTGAGACCCTGTACTAAATACGTTAAAATAAATAAGTATGGAAAGAGAGAGAGAGAGAGAGAGACTTCTTATAGTAATTTCTTGTTTCACCTGAAACTGTCACAATAGTACTTCAGTTGGTGTTATGGCTTATGTCTAGTTGTCCCCCCAAAGCCTCATGCAATCATGGGCAGGGACTTCTAGAGTTTGAGACTTGAATGATGATCCACTGGGATGACATGTTTTACTACTGTTGGGATTATGGTCTGAGTACTGCTGAGACTATGGGTGTGGCCTGAGATGACAGGCTAAGGCAGAGAGCCTGATGTAATTTAAAAAGAGAGACAGAGAGACAGACTAGAGCTGTTGCTCTCTGCTCCCCTGGTTGGTTGATTGCCTCTGTCACGATTGTTGTTGTTTTGCCGCCATGAACTGGATGCTCTCTGCCCTGTCCCACTCAGCCTTGGGCCAGCCGAATATGGACTGAAACCTCCAGAAACTGTGAGCTAAATAAACCTTTTCTTCCTTCATTTGGAGTGTCAGGTATTTGTCCCAGCAATGAGTAAAAAGTAACTAAGACAGTTGGCCTGAAAACTTTGAAGCTACTTCTGGGTGTCATGTTCCATATTATGACAATAATCCTGAAACCAAATACCTGAAAAGTATCCTGACAAAACACCTGCAAACTGAGCACCGTTAAGAGCATGCCTCAGTCCCCCACAACTGCAACGCCAGCCTGTCAGCTTGCCACCCTCCTCCAGCTACGCTTAGCGTGCATCTCACAGAGCGAGCCCTAACGCTGCCTGGAGCAGGCGCAAGTTCCTGTAAGTCATGCGGCCTTCTTTTCCCTCGAGATTATTTTCTTACTGTTTGAACATCACTGCTATACTTGGGCCAACATTTCTTTCTTTTTTTCTTTGGTACAGGGTCTCGCTATGCAGCTCGGACTCATAGTGATCCTTCTGTCTCAGACTCCCCAGTGCTGGATTTACAGGTGTATGCCACCACGCCCAGTTTCTGTGGCCAGTGCGGCATGCAGTACTGAGGATCAAACCCAGATCCTTGTGCTTACTAGACAGGCGCTTAGACTGTCAAGCTATCTGCCCATGGCTGCCAGCATTTCATGGTGTTCCAACAACTTCTTCCTAACAGCTTTTCTTGAATGTGCCACTAAAAGAGGAAGAGGAGGAGGAGGAGGAGGAGGAGGAGGAGGAAGAGCTTTGGACTCTTGCCCACCCATTATTCTCGGTGCTAGACACAGGTTTTGTCAAATGGAGATAATAATGCCTGTCACGTGGTGACACTGACTCCTGAGCATGTGAGAATCACGTATGAGTCAATGCAGCAGACACATCGGCCAATCCCAGCACATTTTACCATTATTGTTATTGCTATTCACTAAAAAGCACACCTGTTCTCTGGGTCGGCTGAATGGTAAAGAGTGAACCTAACTTTAATCTTCAAACATCAAGCAAGGTCGGCAGAGCACAGTGGCCCACATTGATAGGTTCTGGCCTTACCAAGAATTGCTAAAAGTGTTATGGTGGTCATCTAATGTGGCCAATGTCCTTAAAACAGAAGACCACTTTCCCCCTTCTTCTCCAGCTCAGCCCAGGACATAACTTGCTTCCACCCTTCCCGCTGCCTCAGGGAAGACCCTCAATCAGCTCCATCAGGTACATCAAAACATCCCCTCCAAGCTCCACCCCTGGCAAAAGGCCATAAAAGCCTCAGCCTCCCTTTGTCTAATAGAAAAAATTGCTCATCCTTCCCCACATTCTGTCCCTTGTCCTCAAAGAAAACAAAGCCCCCCCCCTCTCTTTTTCCTTCTGCCTGTTTCTGTGCTGTGCCGAGAACCTAGAGCAAAAAGCACCAAGCAAATCGGATCGGTTCATTCATCCCACAGCTGTTGAGCAGCAGCTCTGCGAGAGAGGCAGACAGGGCCGCACCTCAAAGAACCTGGATTTCTACTGAGCTCTGTGCACCTGCAGATTCCTCCTTGCGCCTCAGGGAGGGCGGCAGTTCTCCAGGCCCGGCGGGAGGCCCGCTCCTTCAGTTTCTTGCTGCCCTCTGACTAATAGGTGCTACTAATAATAGTCTAGGTCTCCAAGGCCTTCCCTTAATGGCGCACTCCGAAGTCGCATGCAGCGCGTCATGTACTCCCAGCGCTCAGTGCATTTTCACTGCTGGCCTTCTTTGCATGTGTTTTTCAAAAACCTGATGCTGTCTGCCTTCCCTGGATAGAAATGGAAGCTTTGTTTTCACGCTTCACTGTATTTAGTCTCAAAGCCACATGGCGACTTGGCAGGAATTGTACAGCTAATTTGCAAAATCTACTACACCAAACATATTGAGGAGGACTTGGGTGCCTTTTATTGCCATAAAAGGTGATTCTCCTAAATAATTAAATGCCATCCTTCTGTCTCATTCTTTTCATGAGCATTTCGGAGCCATTGCTTCACAAACAGTCGCCAGAGAGGGTGGTACAGTACAGAACTGGCTTCAGGTAGGCTATCTGAGATCTTGATCTTGACCAAACTTGTCACACCTGTTGGTCCGCTCAGGGGTCCTAGGATGAGGTCCCCAGGTTAAAGAACACATGTGCAATATAACAGCAATAGGCTGTGTGGCGCAGAGCACAGAGTGCCAGAGCCACCCGTGTCTTTGCTGTGTCACTGTTACACGGGTTGTCATCTCATATTTATATTCTTACATGTCTGACTCGTGGGCACATGGGTGTTTGTCACATAACTGTATCCCATGATGCATTTGCTAGACAGCGAGCTTATATCCTCAGGTGTCCTTAGATACCACTGGGCTAAGTGGTTACCCACAATACCATCATTGATTTTGGGGTTTGAGGCTCTATTTTCTACTAGCAAAAGCCATTTTTAGTTAAAGGTAGTCGTTTGAGACCACTGGAAGAAAACACTGCATTGATATCCCTTAGCCATTCAGCCTCTCATATTTCAGAGCCATAGAAAGACACTCCCTTGATGAGGCGGGTGACTCAGCAGCGGGTCCTGTGGGCCTGTGCTCGGGGCTGTGTGCCAGCAGCGTGGCCACCGATGTGTCTGCTTTTCATCGCAGTGCACTGGCATGGGGATTTTTTTTTTTTTTTTTTTAATGTAGTTGGTTGTTGCAGGGTCTTACTACGCAGGTTGGACTCATGGCGATCCTCTTGCTTCCAGTTTCCCCAGCACTGGGAGTACAGGTATGTGCCACTGTGCCCACACCCTGGCCAACTCAGCCCACTTTGAGGGTGAGGCTGGCATAACGTGGTACTGGGACTTGAACCACGATCCCTGCACTTGCCTAAGCGTGCCTAAGCAGGTGCTTTAGTCCACTGAGCTATCTTACCAGCCCCCTGGGATGTGGATATTATTGAGTTTTTTTATTTTTATTTATTTATTTTTTTTTTTGTGGGACCAGGGTTCGAACTCACGACCTCGCAGTTGCCCAGCAGGCACTTGTGCCTTGGAGCCATCTCCCCAGCCCCATTATTGAGTTTTTTAAACCATCAATCTGATTTTATTTCTACATATAAAACTTTTAAGTGTACGTATAGAGAAATACAGCTTCCAGACAAGTCCCCCAAGTCCGCTTTTGACCACTTTGTTGCCCCAAATCTCCATTAATATGAGACTTCAGAAGCCTGTCTGATTCCACCCTAATATTTTGGAAATTGGTATGCTTATGTGCATCATAGCGGCGAGGTCTTCAGCCAGCCATGCTTAGTGGGGCTGAACAGGCCTGCTCTCCAGGCCCTGCCCGGCTCACAGCGCACCAGCCCATTACTCTTCTACTCCAAACGCTGCCAGACATTCCTTCTCATCGAACCCTAATTATCAGCTCACCCTCAAGTTCACACCGTCATAGAAAGACCAGTAATTTGAACTATACTATAGAATGCGTAAGATATTTGCTTCTCTCTTTTTCACCCTTCCTTAGTCCCCTATCCTTTAAATATTATCGTTCCCTAATTTTGTTATTTTAAACTTTGTCCTCTTTTTTGCTTTTATATACTCTCTATTGAAAATCTCAAGAGCTTGCAGGATGTGGGGGTGCACACTTACAATCCCAGCATTCGGGAGGCTGAGGTAGAAGGATCACTGAGAGTTCACGACCAGTCTGGGCTACACAGTGAGCTCAAGGCCAGCCTGAACTGTGTAGTGAGACCCTGTCCCCCCACCAAAAAAAAAAAAAAAACCCAAAATAAATGAAAGTAAATAAATAAGTTAAACAAAGAACATCTTGACATTCATCCAATCAATTACTTTAAATTCCTATTACACACGGGTGACTCACCTATTTGATACATACTCAGGACGTTAGGGGACTCTTAGTTGCAGTAAGCACAGGAACACTTTCTGAGTTTGGGTGCCATCCTTGTGCAGGATCAAGCTGATCTTCCCCATCACTCACTTTTAGAGTATGAGCTGCTGCAGCAAGACTTGGTGAGTTTTAACATAGTTCAAACATTTAATTTTGAAAAATTAATTTTTACAGAATAGAATGCAGCAGGAACCTGTTCATGTGCAGGTTTACAGATGTGTATCAGCCACTGCCCATACCCTGCCCACTCCACAGGTCTGCAGCTTCCATGGTTCCCTGCACAGTGGTCTGCCCTCTGTTCCAACCCTTCACCCAGTATGCTAGTCTTTTGCAAACACCCTTTATTTTCAGAATTAAAGCCTTTATCTGCCAATTCTGACACCTGGGTGGTTCAGGTCTCTTCTCCACCCTGTCAGTACTGAGACTGGACCCAGAGTGACATTCACACTCAGCTACATCCCTGGGTCTTCTGGAGAGGGGGTCTAAGTTGCCAGTTGTCTGGGCTGACCTCATACTTGATGATCCTCCTGCCGCAGTCCCCCAGAGTGCAGGCAGGGGTCACCAGCATGGCCACTCTGCCTGCCTGGTGTAGCCTCTCTCTTTCTCTGTCTCTCTCTCTGTCTCTCTCTGTCTCTCTGTCTCTCTGTCTCTCTGTCTCTCTGTCTCTCTCTGTCTCTCTCTCTCTCTCTCTCTCTCTTTAATGAGCAGAATAGATTAGGGGAAAGAAAGCTCCTGTCCATGAGAGGGACAGGGAGGGGGCCAGAGTGGGTTGTCTCTTCTATTTATCTCTTGGTCGTGTTGTATTTTTCATTTTTTTAAAATCTATGTAGTAATTTTTGTACAGCAAACATTTTAAAGATATGTTGTAGATACTAGATCCTGATGGCTTTCTCTAAAGAATATTTCTTGCAGTAGCCTTGAAATTCCTGGTGAATCTCATCACATTTGGTACAGCTTGTATTTACGTTTTGCTAGAATACAGCTGAGTTTTGGAGTAGTGCTGGGATGAGTTGCTTAGATTTCACCTGCACTCCTAGGGTATGGCCCTTTCCTGGCTTTAGTGAGAAGCTCTGGTTGCTTGCTGAGCCCTCTAACCTGGTGGGCCTTCAGCTCTGAACGCCCTCTTCCAGGGGACAGGTAACTGCCGAAATCTCTGTTTGTTATTTATTGCCGTGAGCTATATTTTCCCCCAGAGTCTGTGCAGGTCTTGGTTGCATCTGTACAGTTCAGGGGTGTGCCAGGACTTTGAGGGGACTGTGGATACGTGCTTGGGGGCTTCAGCCTGTGACTCTTCCCAAGGTTTTTGCTTGACTCCCAGCTCCCACCCCAAGCTCATTTTCCAGCTATGCCTATGGTTTTTGTTTCAGTTCTTGCCCTTCAGGGACCCCTGCTGCAGGCGCTGTGGTGCTCCATGGCACTTCTGTGACCCTTGGGCCAGCAGCAGCAGCACCACTGGGTAGAAATGAAAGTTTTAGGCTACATCCCAGGCCCAGTGACCAGAACCTTTGGATAGAGCCCCAAATCCTGCTTTAGCAAACTCCCCAAAGATTCTACTATAGCTTCAGCATGACCGCTCTGTCTGGAGGAAAGCCATCCGTGCACGGGTCTCCCACCATGTGCTCCCGGGTGCCCTAGGACCCAGTCTCCTGTACCGATGGTATAGGTTTTGTTTTCGTTCTGGGGTCAATTTTTTCTTAAATGCAGGGTGGACTTGCTGCAAATGACTACGACGCCGGGCCAGCGTGTGTACAGGGTCTTGCTATGCAGCTTGGACTCGCAGTGATCCTCCCGTTTTCAACCTCCCTAGCGCTGGGACCATAGGTGTGTGCCACCACGCCTGGTCTTGGTTGCCGGCTCAGTGCGACCAAGGGCAGGGCTGGTGTGGTGTGTGGTGTTGGGGACTGAACTCCAATCCCTGCGCTTGCCTAAGCAGGTGCTAACGTTGGTGTAAAATTTTAAAATGCCGAGGGGTAGGCAGAACCCTTGTAGCCGAGCACCATGTCACGCAGGCACGTGCCTTCTGCCCGCTGACTGCTGGCACTGGCATCTGCTCCACGGCCGGCCAGACTCTCTGCACACATGTGGCTCTCTCTAAGCATCCAGAAAGTCTGTATTAAAGGTCAGCGTTGGACTGGCCTGATGGCTCAGCAGGCTAAAGTGCCTGCTTAGGCAGAGTGCAGGGGCCAGGGCTTGATCCCCGCCATGCCGTGCCAGCCCCACCCCCAGGGAGCACTGAATTGGCCATGAGACTTGGTGTGGCAACGCTCATCTGTAATCCCAGCGCTTGGGAGGCTGAAAACAGGAGACTCACTATGAGTTTGATCTAGTAGTAAGACCCCGAACACCCCATAGACCCTTCCCTAAACACAGAAAAAAAAATGCCAGTGTTGTGCCAAGTGCCAAGTTGGTGACAGGCCCCCCGTCTACTGTGAGTTGGACAGCCTCTGAGGACGGGAACCCAGGAATGGCGCTGGGCAGCAACACAGCAGACTCATCTGGCTGCAGTTCAGGGCCTCCCCGCACCCAACACCCCCGCCTCCTTTCCTGGGTCTACAGCAAAGGGACAGCCTCTCTGCTTGCTGCAACAGGGCGCCAGCTGGTGCTGATGCCCTGGCCTGCAGAGTGCTGAGAGCCACATTCCCAAGCCAGCTGTCATCCCAGGAGTGCTTGCGTCTCCCTCTCTCTACCAGGGAAAGGCAAGCCTAGGCATGGCGAGACCACGGGCTCAGCTAGAGGCACTAGCAGGGCAGCTGCCGTCAAGCGGCAGCCTCAAGCTCCTGCATGGCCTGGGACGTCACTCAGTGTGCGTTGCTCTTTGGGGGGATGTGTTTGGTCACTTGTTAGATGCCCTGCCACCGCACAGCCCAACGCTGCAGCAGCACTTGTGGGCCACTTTCCTGGCTCATTGGCGCATACAAGGGCAGCAGCTTCATGTCAACCACGAGTGGGCCCCACGGAAGATACAACATGCGAGGACACATTTCTCCCCCATACTCTGAGGCACAGTGTTTTCCAATTTTGTTTCTGCTCTGATGCAGGACAGGTGGCTTCTGTCACCAGCACACTCCTTTGGAGGACCACCAGCAATGTCTCTCAAATCAGCAGGACATCACCCTGTCCTCTCCCACTGTAGAGAGCACCCTGGAATGCATGGGTTATCTGCACAAGAACCTCCACACTCTGCCTCCACACCAAACCTGAGGTGATGCAAGCTTCCTGCTTTGAAAGAAATAAAACACAGGAAAAGCAAACAGGTCGATCTATTATCCAAGCGCCACTTTATATTGGAATTCACTGACGGGCCACAAATTTCAGTGTAGAGCAAAAGCCAGTGCTTGTCACAAACTGCCTGAGCTGCACGTCAGAGCCAGGCAAGCACCACTGTGGCTCTGCTGGAGGAGTTGAAAAGGGACGGATGCTCTGTCCCATGTCCTCCATGCACAGTCCTCGGAATAAAAAGGAAGCCCCCCTCCGGGAGCCAGCGATTTCTAGCTGACGTGATCAAGATAGGTGTTTCTTGACGTCCTGATTACTGCACCGCACCCATTAGACATGCGAACGAGAGGCCTAGCCTGCCAGGGCAATCAGGCTGTGCTGAGCCAAGTGCAGGCAGCAATTAAGCACACCCCTGTTACCAAAGCAATCTTCTCACTGAATTTGTTAAAAACATGCTTGGTTTTCACAATCGTCTGGCTTGGGGACAGTGTCCCCCGATCAGTGCTAAATGACGTCTGCGATGTGGAGAGGTCTGAGCTGACGACAGGGCTGGTTTAAAAAAGGTTGTGGCCTTCATGTGTTAATATCTGTGCAGGCTTGTGACCAAGGGCTTGAAGTGCTCAGGGCAGATTCTCTTTTCCCCTTTCTGTTTGTCACTACAGCATGACAGGGTGTGGCTCCTGTCATTCAGGCTGGCCCAGGTTGGCATCTTCAGGATGCATACCCCAGCTGCATATTTACCGGGACCTTGGAGGCTCGGTCCTGGTGTGGTTCTATGGCTGACGTCATTGCTAGCGCTTGGTGGGCCTGCGTTGGCTCTCTGGCCTCAACTCCCATGTAGAATCTTGTCTAATGGCCCCGTCATGAGCATGGTCCCAACACTACTCATAATAAACAAGTGCAAGGGAAACTTGAGATCATTTTTGCCTGTGCATATACAGAGACGAGAATATTGCTAACAGGATGGATGATGGGGATAAATGGCAGACTCACCAATCATCAATAGGGGTGTTCGGTGGACCAGTGCTTGCAGAGGATTGTTCTGTCAGTGGCTCTTCCAGGTTTATACATTCACGCTGTACCTCTGGGCAGGTCTACTGCTAGATATGTGCCATACAACTCACAAATGTATGGCCAAGAAAGCAAAAATGTGCAAGGGTGTTTCCTGTGGTGCTGTTTGCAACAGCAACAAACTAGGAACCAATGGAATGTTTCTCAGGAGGGATCTGGTTAAACACTTCTGTATAGCCATGCAATGGAATTATGTCACCATTTAAAAGAATGTGGTGGGCCGGCGAGCTAGCTCAGTGGTCTAAAGTGTCTACTCAGGCAGGCTTAGGCAAAGCACAGGGACCGAGGTTGGATTCCTGGCACCACATACTGCACCAGCCCAGCCCCCACCCCCTACCCCTTGACTGAAAAAAGAAAAAAGAATATGATTAATCTTGTGTGTAAAATGGAAAAAATCAGCCGGGCGTGGTGGCGTACGCTTGTAATCCCAGCACTTGGGAGGCTGAGGCAGGAGGATCGGTGCAAATTAGAGACCAGCTTGGGCTACAAAAGTGAGCTCAGGGCCAGCCTTAACTGCATAGTGAGACCTTGTCTCAAAAAGACAAAAACAAACAAACAAAAAACAAAAACAAAACAAAACAAAAAACCAAAGGAAAAAACCCTCCTGGATACAGCATTAAATGAAAAAGCAAGGTATATACAAAGTGCTTTTTTTATATACACAAAATACTAACATGACTATGTTTCTAATAATGCACATATTCTCTATAAAAATACATATTACCTGGCAAGTTGTGGATCATTTTCCCTTTCTTTGAATTCTTTGGTAATATACACTTCCATGTATATATGTATGTATGCATGTATGTATGTGTGTATGCATGTATGTATGCATGAGCTGAAAGATGTCCATGGCAGACGTGATTTTCTGAAATGGCCAGAACAATATTACCGCATCTGGACCTTTCCAGAACCTTGCTGCTCCCCAGCTGAGGGTGGGCCTTACTCTTCTCCTCTTGAACTTGGTGTGACTCTGTGACAACTTTAACAATGGGGTGACAACGTGTGCTGCATGGCCTCCGCCTGGCTATGAGCTCTTGCAGTGTCCTCCTGGAAGCCCACAGCTCAGTGGCTCTGACACACTCACGGAGCTGTGTCAGCATCGCCATTGTCTTGATTCTGGGACATTCCATCATCCAAAGAGGAGCCCCCTGGAACCACGTCGCCTCCTTCCATTTGCCTGGAAATCACACACCTACTTTTCTCTTGAAGGACATGCTGTTTCCTGGACGTTCCATACAAATGCGCTTGCCCGGCATGGGGCCACCTGTGTGTGGCTTCTAGAGCTTACTGCAGTTGTCCTTTGTGCACACACAGCTTCCACCCAGCTCACATTGAACGAGAGCTTCATTCCTTCCCACAGCTCAAAAACATTCCACTCTGGCTTTCTCTGTTCATTCCTCACTTGGACACTGGGGCCCACTTTTTGCTTAGTAGGAACGAGGAAGTCCGCTAGACAAGCGGACAAGTGGCCTTTGGGTGGTCTTGTTTTTAATCTCTTGAGCTAAGGATTGGTAGATGATAATACAAAAGATATTAAGTAATAAAGGATCCATAATTAAATAATCATGAAAGTAGGCACCCTACTACAGAAACCATGCCTTCATAATGATGCAGATTTAATAAGGACCACTGGGTAAACTTTAAGTGCCAACGCTTCAAACTCAGGTCTTTCCTCCACAAACCTCTCATTAAACCAGTTTGGATTAAAGACATGCTTTACTGTCTATATGTAGAAAATTGAACCTAGACCTTGGAAGTGGTCTTTAGAATTCCTCTATATTCTGACACAAATACCTGTCATTTTAATTTGATATAGGGGAAGGTGTGCTCTTTCCAGAATGTGGGGTTTGATACTGGACAACACAGGTAAGAACCTAGCGGCATGGCCCCGCACCTACAGAGTGCTCTCCTCTCAGGGCGGGCCTGCCCTGCCTGGTGCCACCTGTTCCTGGTGAGCCTAGGCGCCTGCCTGCCTTGGGAGCGTGCTCTGCCTCACATAAGCTTAGGAAGACTATTAGATGGTTCTTGGCGCAACAGCTACAGAAGTCACTTGTGGAAATCTCAGTTATAAGAAAGCATAGGCGTTTTGCCAAAGGAAAGTTGTGTTTTCTTGGTTTCAATCCTTGGGCTCATCCCTGAACGGCTTTTTTTCCCCTGGCCCATGTCCTGGACCCCATGGAAGGGGAACCGATGACAAGGAGGAGCTCACAGGGGTGGGGGGCACTGGGTGACACCTGCTGGGCCAATCACGGATCTGCAAACATCCCCACCTTCTGGGTGACATGACCTATGTGTGGATCCATACCTCCTGGAAAACAAAGGTATGCTTCCTCTTACCAGGGAACCCTCTGGTCTCCATGTGAGCAGTAAGTGACCTGTCGTCAGCCTCAGCGTTTTCCAGGTGCATCCCTCGTCTTCCTAGAATCCTCACATTACTGTGGAAGATAGGCCTATCCTGTTCCTGGCTTACTTTCGATGTGAGGTCTTGGGAGCGTGGTGTGGGGAGACAGGAAGAACTTTATCATTTCTGCAGAGGCAACATTTACTGACTGCAAAATCCCAAGTGTGGACAGGTAGTGTAGGAGCGCACCTGACACCTCACCTTTCAGAGGCAACCGTATCCCTTTGGTGCATGCTTCTAATCCACTTGACACGTGGAGATTCATGCAGCATTTCCAAGATATATCTGAGAACGCAGTGTTAGTGTGTGTTCACCTAGAAGCTGACCTTGAGGCAGAGTTCTGGAAACCAAGAAATGCATCTGGGAGATGCAACTGATGGAAGTGGGGCACAGGAAAGGGCGAGGGGAGGGGAAGGGAAGGGGGGGAGGAGAGACGGGGGAGGGGAGGGGAGAAGGAAGGGGAGGGGAGGGGAGGGCTGACTGACAGCCCTTGGCTGCTTCCGTGGAGGGATGGAGCTCGACTCCCCAGGGAAACCTTGGAAAATCGTGTGAGCACAGCCTGGCAGTGCCAGCTGATGGCCGAGGGGTGGGAGCAGTTACCTGGGCGCTGCTCCCTGCCCTTCCAGGTGCTGGAGAAGCACAGGACAGGCAGGCAGTGCGGCTGATGGCAGCGATGGTGGGCTGCTGAATGATGCACTGGGCACTAGGGCAGGTGCCGCGGCCACGGCAGACGGCAAGAGTGCCCAGCCACGGGCTTCACAGCAGCTGCAGTGCCAAGTTCTGTGGGGCAAGTGGGGCCAGGGAGGGGATTCCAGGTAGGAGGGTGAAGAGGTTGGTTCTACTCGGCAAAGAGATCCACAGGTGACCCCCAGGTGAAGACCTGCAGGGTGGGGACTCGTCTGGACCAAGAATATTCCAGGTAGAGGAAATAGTGGTGCAAGGCCCTAGGGTTAGTGTGTACCTCAGGTGTGCAGGCAGTGTACACCCAAGGAAGAGCACAGCCTTGCAGGCCCCTGGAGTCCTTCAGGCTCCTACCTGGAGCAAGAATGAAAGCCCGGGAGAGTGGATCCCTGCAGCTGTTATGCTGAGACTCCAACAGAGAGGGGCGCAGGCAGTGGCAGGGCAGGCAGGGGCTGCAGTGCCCAGGGAAGCAGAAGCAGAGCAGGGATAAGCAGCAGGGCCTAGAAAAGTCCTACAGGTTGATGGAGGTGTGAGAGAGGAAGGAGGCAATGGATCGGGCCCAGGCCCCGGAAGGCGGAGCTGCCTTGTCCTGGATCAGGGAAACCTGCCAAGGACCAAGCGGAGCCCAGCCCAGGCTGGGGCCTGGGAAGGGGCGGGCTTTGTGATTCCCTTGGATCCTGTGGTGAGATGTCAGCAGAGGGCTGGACACAGGGTCTGCATTCCAGGGGGCAGGCCAACATGGGTGCAGCGTAACACAGGAGGACTCGCAGTCGGAGCCCCTTCAGGTCAGCAAGCCAACCAGGCACGAGGTCTAGAACTGATGCTGAGCCCCAAGGCCTTAAGGAGATAGAGGAGAGAGGAAGGAGCCTGAGAAGGTGCAGCGCAGGGAGCCACCACACAAAGCCTTTCTGGACAGGAGCAGCCAGCTGCACACCCTGTGCACGTGCACCACACTGAGAAACAGGAACACAGAAAAACACACTACACAGGCCCGTGTATGCACGGGAGCTTTACGGCAACGGCACTGCACTGTGTAAGCAGCTCTACACCTGGGTATTCCTCCCTTAGGTCTGCTGGGAGTGCGCCTGTGGCAACAGCGCGTCTGCTCCATTACTTCAGTGGCTGAATACTTCATTATGCCCATGGACCATAACTAAATTTCTCCTAGTTCCCTGATTATAGAATCCCAGGTTACATGCCAGCAGCATCTGGGGCGTCCACTCGCGCACTCATGTGGCCCCCTCACGGATGTTGGCCCCAGGACATGGCTACTCTGCACCAGGTCTTGGTCTCTGCCTCCCGATCCTAGGCTCAATCCTAGAAGACCTGTAACCAATCCTAGAAGACCTGGTTCAGCCTCCAGGCCCGCTTGGTCTTGAGGAAACCTGCCAGGAAGTCCTCCAGGGAGCCTCTGCTCAAAAAGCTAAGCCAGGGTTGGTCACACACTCCTGTAATCCCAGCTACTCAGGAGGCTGAACGGAGGAAAACAAGCTTGAGGCCAGACTGGGGACCTCGACTGGAACCTGTTTCAGAAAGAGGGAAGCGCTGGGGAGTCCTGGTGGGACCGCAGCCCTTCCCCCAAGACCTCCACCCGCAAGGCAGGGGTCAACCTCAGAAGCTGGCAGAAGTTTGAGTCAAGTCAGGAAGATGCAGGCCGGGGAGACGGCGCCAGCACTGCCCGACACATCCACTGAGGCAGACCTCTGAGTAACCCGGCAGCCATGTCCATGCAGGGTGGGGCGGCGCTCGGGCCCGCAGGATTCCGGCTGAGCCGCCGAGACCCTGCTACACCAAGAGGCGGACGAGCAGACTCGGGCAGAAGTGCCTCTGCACAATGACTGGAATTAACTGTGAAGCTTTCTGCACACTTTATTTTACTTTTGTTTTTGCTGGCTGAGTTTGTCATTTTCTGTTAGAACAGGCTCTCTGCGTGCCTTCCAGTTTCCCTCTACCTTGTTATCTGGAGAAAAGCCTGACGCCTGCACCTGTCTGGGCGCGTCCTGCCCCCTCAGCAGCAACCTCAAGAGCAACACTTGCCGCCTGCCAAGCAAGGCTGGCAGCGCCCCCTGGCCCTAGGGCACTGCGAGACACAGCGCAGTCACACAGCATGTCACATGCATGGCGCCTCCAGACTCCAGAGGAGGACAACAGAGCCATGCCCAGCTCCTCGCTCCTCTGCAAGCAGCAGGCCGGGCCCCAGGTCTCACAGGCAGGGACAGGTGATACTCAGGCGTCCGCCTGCTCCTCCTCTCAGAGGGGCCAATGGACCAAGGGGACTCAGTTGAAAGCCTGGGGTCTTAAGATGTGTAAGCAATGTGTCATCAGTTTCTCCAGTGAGGCTTTACCTTGTGACGTCCCTTTACCACATTAGTGACCACACGTGGATGAAGCCACCAACACTTGTGCTCCCCGTCCTGGTCCCTGCCAGATGACGAGTCTGTCCTGATCAGTAAGGAGGGTTTTCTATGCCATTGCTGAGGTCACTGCATCAACGACACAGCACACAGAACGCTCAATCTCACTCCTCGGTGACTGTCGCGATGGCTTATACAAGGTCACTGCCTGCGGTGTGGGGAGCTCCAGCCTGGTGCTGGGCAGAGCCTGGGGCCAAGCACGCCTCCATTTCTGTCCTCGGCTGCTCCCAGCCCGTCTCAGAAGGCCACATAGTAGCGGTCTGTGCTGCCGAAGACGTCACTCTGGTCCTCCAGAAGCTCTAGCACCTGCTGCAGCACAGCCTCGCTCAGGCCTGGGTGGACGCTCAGGCGCGCACAGGCCAAGATGTGCTGGAAGTGGCAGCCCCTCTCCATGTCTGCGAGGAAAAGGCAGGTGCGTGAGCAGGGACACCGCAGCCAGCCCCCACCCTGGTATCTCCCTCTCCAAAGCTCCAGAGCCGCCCTGCACCAGGGCGCCAGCCCTAGGCAGATGTGATGTAAAGTCAGAGGAGCAGGGGGCTAGAGATCTGAGGAACAGATCCGGAAGTCCTCCTCTGGGCCCCTTCTGCCTCCACAGTGACAGGACCCCGCTGCTGCGGGTCTCACTGCAGCCTTCAGGGACTCGCACACAGTGCTTCTCTACCCATCACCCTGTGGCATGATAGGGACGCCATGGGGAGAGGGCTTCTTTCCACCTTTGCCCCACTCTCGTGCCTCCTTGCCTGGCTTCGAGGAGTCTCGCCTGCGCAGCTGAAGTCTCTTGCTCTCTACCTGACCTGAGCCTGCTTGGTGGGCAGCGGCTCAGCTGAGGGCTAGCAGCTGCTTCCCTTGCTAAAAGCCGTGGCTTAGAACAGTGGCTTTCACGCTAGGGGTCACCACCGTTAGAGAATCATGAAACCAGTTTTCAAGGGGTGTGATCAGCACTGCTTTTCTTTTTTTTTGAGACAAGGTCTTGCTATGTTCCAAGGTGGCTTCTCGAGGGCAGGCAGGGGCTGACATGACCAGAGCATTCTTTTCTTACCAAGCAGATTAACGAAGGCCAGCATAAAGGGCTGCAGACTGAACTGCAGGGTACTAGGACGAGTACTATTGGGATCTCATGTCACATATGTACCTGATGCATCAGATAATGTGAGTATTGGATTATGACATAAATGTACTTTTAATTGAGTCCAAAAGGAACTTCACTCCTAAACGCAAGCCGCCTTGGCCCTCAGAGCCCAGGGCTCCCCGGCTGGGCTGGGCTCATGGCCCCCACGCTCAGAACTGCCCAGCCCTCACAGCCCAGGGCTCCTCGGCTGGGCTGGGCACAGGGCATCCCATTCTCACAAGCTATCCCACAGGCAGTACATGCTTGCTGTACTGATCATAAAGTCCTGCAGGTGCAGGACAGTGCACAGGGTGTTGCAGAGCTGGGTGCAGCACTGTGTGGCATTCAGCACACTGCTGTGGCTCTGAGCACATCCCAGCACCCCAAGCCTGGTTCCTCACCTATGGCTGGGGAACAGGGCCTCTCTGAGGTCCTGCACTAACAGAGCCATTAAATTGCACCCTCTAGTGGCTGTGTTCACTTGTTACTCCTCCTGATTGGCTTGCTGCTCTCCACCACGGCAAACTGTTCCTTCGACCATCACCGGATAGGTCTGCTGACCAGCTACTGTGTGCAGAGCTCTGGGTAGGTAAAGTGGCTGCTAGGATGAAAACCACCCACCTCACTGGCAGCTGTGTGCATGACAGGAGAGCCACTGCTGCCGCTTCCTACACGGGGACCCACTGCGACCCTCGGTGACATCCACCCCGAGATGCACAGCCTGTCCCGGTCTAGAGAAAATTAGGCTGGGCAGGGAATGGTGACACACACCTGTAATCCAGCGCTCAGGGAAGCTGGGGCAAGAGGACCACCAGCTTGAGCCACCGGCACAATGTAGTGTGACCCTCTCTCCAAACAAACAGGGATGGCGATGCAGAGCAGTGTGAAGGCCCTGCACTCAGCCCCTGGTGCCACAAGGGACAAAGAAGCTTCAGCCCTTCGCAGGAAGCACTGGCTCGCAGAGAAAAGCTGAGGCGGGGTGGAAAGGCCTCTCCACCCTCTGTGTAGTCGGCGCTACTCAGCACCAACCCAGGTTCTGGGTGAAGGCTGACAGTCTCGGGCATCTGTGGTCTCTGGGCCGCAAACCTGAGGGTGACCCAGCACGGCTGTGGGAAAAACGAGCTTCCGGTCTCCTGGGACCAAGGCCTCGGCTCTTGTACGCATGAGCAAGCACCAGAAAAGAGCGTGGGGACCACGGCCAGCAGGCCGCCCCGCGGCTGTCTGCACCGCCTCCCTGGATGGCCCTCTGGCTGCAGCAGAGGTCTCTACGGGGCAGCTACCTGGCTGTGTCCCTGCCTCCCGGGGAGCCTTCCAGAGCACTAAGGCCTGGGCCTTACGTTTTCAAGCACTTCTGTGCCCTGTTTGGGCCCCACTACCACCAGCACCCAACCAGGTTTCCAACAAACCCAACTCATAGTAGAACAAATCTCACGCCAGGCATGGTGGTGCAGGCCTGCAACTCCAGCCCGGGGGTCCGAGGCAGGAGGGCTGCTCTGCATTCAAGGCCAGCCTGGACTACACAGCAAGATCAAGCCCATCCTGAACCACCTAGCAAGATCCCATTTTAAAACAGGGAGCAGGGCTGGGACACAGCTCAGTGTGCAGGCCGTGGCCTCGATCCTTAGTGTCAATACTTGGCCTGGAGTGTCAGAGGCGCACGAATGAACCCCAGGTAGCACAGATAGCCTGGAGGATACAACAGGTGCCAGGAAGTAACATCTGGAGAGAGGCTGCCATGCTAGGACCTTCCCATGATCATCTGCTTAGGTGGGAAAGTGGCCGGTGGGCGTGTGGAGAGCGGCCCCGTGCCAAAGACAAGCTGTGTTCTTGCAGCCACATCTATCCTGCAAGTCTTATTTTTTCTAAAGATTGGGACATTTTCAGAATAAAAAGTTGGGAATTAAAAGCCATCCTCAGCACAGAATTCGTTCTTTCTGGCTAACTCGCCATTTGTTGCGTTCATACTTAAAACTGAAATCCCTGTTTAAAACCTTTTAGCCCAATGGCTGCCTGCACACGGTGCCTCCCACATCACCGTTAACCCAGCGGCAGGCAGCAGATACCAGCGTCTACGGACCTTCGAGGAAAGGCCGTGGCTGGTACCATCGGGAAATGCGCTTCATTTTCTCTCGCACAAAGACTTCCAGCAGCTGCCAGGTGGGCACCAGCACTGTCAAGAAGCACAGGGGCAGACCCACCCAAGCCATGCCAGAATGGCCTTTGGGTGGGTTGGGACTCAGGCTGGCTCTTCCTGATGCCATGCGGTGCCCACCTTGAGATGGTCCTGCAAGGCCCCAAGCCAGGCTTGCTGCGCTTAGCCGGTTCCTTAATGTAGGTAGAGACTTTACCCACGGAAGCCCAGAGAGTTCAAGTCTGCGCACCCAACAGTCCCGTGATATGGACGAAGGTTGATGCAGGCAGCCCAGTAGCAATGATGGGGCAGCATTAGAGCTCTCTGGATACAGGGATATGCCCTGCAGGTTGATGGGCGGGCTGGGCCCTGGCACGAGGACAGTGCCACTGCCAATTAGCTCCAGAGCCATAGCCAGAGGGAAGATCCAGGGTGTGGAAGCAGACACTGCAGGCTAATTGCCATCTGCGCTTTCTTCCTTCCTTTCCTTGTTACAGGGTCTCACTCACAGTTGAGACTTGTAGTGATCCTGCTATCTCTGCCTCCCCAGCATTGGCATTATAGGCACGCACCACCACGCCGAGTTTCAGGGCCTGTGGTACCAGGGACTGAACTTGGGTCCTTGCACTTACCAGGCAGGTGCTTAGACTGCCGAGCTAGCTCCCCAGCTCCTTTTGTCTTTTTGAAACAGGGTCTCACTGCCATTCACGCTGGTCTTGAGCTCACTCTGTAACAACTCCCAACAATCCTGCCATTATGACTTCCAGAGGAGGACAGGGAAAAACAAGTGCACAGGGCGCAGCGCGCAGTGGGGACGGTGCCCGGTGCTGAGGCGGCTCCGACTTCTCTGCATTGCTACCATATGACTTTTAACAGTGCTGCAGCTATGGCGGTGTGACAGAGGAGTGACTGAAACAAGTGCTAGCAAAGCCCCTTCTTTGTGCCCCAGACCTCAGCTCCTGGGGGTCGGTGCCAGGTGACAGGCTCGTGGCTCACATGCACAGCCTGAACATGGGGCCCGGGCACCGCAACATGCGTTCATCTTGGTGGACCTGCCTCATGGGAGGAACTGTGAATTCTGCTCACTGAGCTGGGGAAGCTCAGTGCTTCCCAGGCCCCAGACTATTCTGCTCTTAGGATGTGGCTGTGGCCAGGGTGCCAGCACAGCTGGAATGGCTGGGGGAGGGGACCTGCCCCTGCCAGCAGAGCCATCCCACGGGCACCCGAAGGTGTAGTAGATAGGCTTCCTCCTCAGGTGCAGGGCGCCTCTTGTCACTGTGCTCTGTGTGAGCAGGAGTCACACCGCTGCGCTGAAGTCCAACCCACTTAGGACCCGCGGTGCACTGCCTCAGGTTCTGACATTCCCGGGTCTCAGCGCCAAGGCAGAAGGGCTGGCCCTCTCCACCTGGGCCAGGCCCCGGCCCAGGCGTATGGAGCCGGAAAGATTAGCAGTTCATTTCCCCAGCAGAACATGTCTTCTTTCAAGCCATCATTTTCTGTAAGCAGGCGCTTGCAAAACGCAGATTCTGAAGTCATCTTGAAAACTGAACAGTCTGCATGGGATGCTACCTTCTCCAATCAGCCCGAAAATGACTCCTGCTCCTTGTGAGGCTTGCAGTTTGAGAGGCTCCCCACTAGGGGCTGACCTAACACCACCAAGAGCAGTTACTTTTGCAAACCAGCAGCTTCCAAGATGAATGTGTCACTTATGTACTGTAATGGCTAGGCCCATGCCTTTCAACATGGAAAGGCCTTGATGCTGAAGAGAAGGAAGATCAGGCATAGGTTCAGAGGCCAGGGGCAGGTGCCAACATGGCTTAGACCCCAAGAACTGGAACTGGACCACAAAGTCCTGGCTCAGGGGCAGACCACACAGCATCACACCCACCTGAGTCACTGCTCGGCCCCAGCCCATCCCAATGGAACAAGAAGCACATTTAGGTGCTCTCAGGGTTAAATCTTATTTGCAGGAAAGGTCCACAGTGGCCTAACCTTGAGTTACAGGGGAGGAAATGGCTCAGACGATGTGGTCCCTGATGCTATTTCTGGGAAAAGCCCTGAACTTGGGATTCCCAGCCAGGGTTCAACGGAAGGGAGCGGCCCTCCAGTGCAGCGGTGCATCGCCTGTACGTCACCCAGTAGAGGACGGCCTGAGCAGCTCTCCTTGACAGAAAAGCGACTGTCTCTATTTTGGCTAAGCCTGACCCTATTTCCTCGTGTTGAAATGTACAGAGCTGGCTAGGACTTCTCTTTATACCTTCAATTGGCCTTAAGCGGTATGTACTGGTCTAGCCGAGATGCTGGTGGTAAGTTTTGAAGATGGCACATGTTTCCCTGATAACAGGACGAAGAGCCAATGCTCCACGGTGTCAGCTGGGAACGAGCCTTAAGATGGAGGCTATGACTTCATGGGGCTTGAAAGATTACACATCAGAGCTGAAGCACCCGACCCCCAGAATATTAGATACTATCTCAGTGGCATAATGCAAATTACTTCCTCTGCATATCCTCTCTGAATGTAGCAGAGGTGAACTCAGGCCTCCCACCTAGACCAGCTCAAAGCGCTCACCTTCTTTCCACATTTCCCTTTTGCAAGCCACTCCCCCTTCTCCAATGAATAAAACCCAAGTGTAGCCCTAGGTTGCTCTCTTGGTTCTGGAAAGCCATCTTCATGGCTGGACTTAGGCTCCCCAGTAATATATATATATATGTCTTAGTGTCTTTGTTATTGCCGTGGGTTGCACTGGAGTGGTAGATTGGAATTAACTTGATGGAATTCCAATAATGTGGTTGTTAGGATTGTAAGTTTAGACATCTTTGGGCCGAGACGAGAACCAGAGAGGGACTCCGGCATTACCCTACTTACGATTTGGCTTCTGGCAGTCTTCTTGAATGATCCGGTGGATCTTCCTGTGCAGTTCTTTGTCTTCTCTGGTTACCTAGGGGAAAAAGAGTTCCGAGAGAGAAGGCGTTGAGGTCACACGATAGCGACATCCTCCAGACTCCAAGGTGGCATTTAGGGAAGTTTCTAAGATTTCCTCACCTCCCCTCCCCACACACACCAACATGATTTTTCCAGTGTGCCTATGGCAGACCTGTTCAGCTGGAGCATCTGACTGGCTCGGCCCAACCAGTTCTGTCCCCAGTGAGGAGCAGCTTGCATCCCAGGGACCACACCCTCAGGACCAGTTCACTAGGGCCACCGGGTAAGAAAAGCCAGAGTGCGGTGTGCCTAAGGGGCAACTCTCTCCTTCAGCCTTCATATCACGTCCCCTAGCATTCTGAAGGGGCACAATGATCAAAGCCTCCCCGCAACTGTGAGGAAAGGCTATCGAGAGCACTGAGGCTATCCACTGGAACACCCCACTCTCAAAGGCAGACATAACCAGCCATGGTTTTTCCCTTAACCATTTCACATGAGAGGGAAACAGCAAGCAAAAGGCTTTCACCTCCAGTCAGCAGTAAATCTGAAAGCATAAAAGAGAAAAGGAAAAGAGGAAGAAAGAAGAGAGGAAGAAACTACGTGAAACACAGTAGAATTCCCACTGTAGAGACAGCCATGAAGGCCCGGTCCTGACTGATCTCACAGCTTCCTAGGAAAGTGAAATGAGGAAATGTGTGGGAAGCTGGGCCTGCAATCTCAGCACTATGGTAGGCTGAGGCACAAAGATCTCAAGTTCAAGCCCAGGCTGGAGCTATAGGTCAGTGTGAAGGACCTTGGTTCAATTCGTACTACTTAAAAAAAAAAAAAAAAAAAAAAAAAAGAGTCCATGTGTGTAGCTGCTCAGAACTGAGAGCACCAGCCAAAAGGAGTTCTTCCAGCCTTACTGGAAGAGCCACCTCCCTGAGCCTGGTCTCCGGAGAGACCTGAGGCACACAGGAGTGGAGGGGAGGAGTCAAGTTGGAGGAGGGAGGCAGGAGGCCGTTTCCTGCCCGATCACCCCATTCCCACTCACAGTGAGTCACCTGAGGGAGTGTCCAGCCCTGCCACGCCTCACCCTGGTGGCTCCCATGGCTCTGCAGCTCCCCAGGAAAGGCTGCCCTCTACAGGTGCTGGCTGGGAGCCTGGGAGAAAGGGTGTGTGTGGGGGGGGCACTGTGAGGGCCTGGCAACTCCAGCCAACCCCATGCACCTTCCCACTCCCAGAAAGGGTGGGCTGCGCTTGTCCTAGGCTGGGGTACCTCTTCCAGAAGTTACTCAACAGCTCTGGAAAACCCTAGGATGTGGAACACTGAGAGTAAATGAAGGGCAGGAAGTGTGCTATTCAAGAAGCCTCGGTCATGGGAATCCAGCCAGGCCGACCTGGCCGCAGAGCCGCCTTGCTTCCCTGAAGCTGCGCTTACGCTGCTGGCCTCGGTGTTCCAGAGGCTTCCAGTCTGGCTCCCCCAAGGACAGAAGGAGGCAGAGCGCCTGGCTTATACACCTGGCAACGCGTCAGTGGGCACAGCCTCCGGGAGGCCCGCTGCGCTGTGCCAGTGGAAGCTCCCACACATGGAACGTTCCTTCGAGTCAGACTTACAGAAATAGTACATGAGGTCAGCAAGGCAGTTGCATGGAAAGGGCAACGCAGCACGGTCTGCAGCAGCAGAAGCCGGAAAAGCGACGGTCATCCATCACTAAGGAAGGTTAAGGAATGGACAGACGGCCAGGACCCGCGGTGTGGACTGCCATGAGGAAGACCAAGGTGGATGCCCAAGGATGAGTGGGAAACTCGCCCATGACGTGCGGTTTTAGTGTCAACAGAAGTCACTGAGCATTATCTAGAGCAACGGTTCTCTACTGTGCCAGGGAGTATGCCCAACAGCATTCGTGACTGTCACAATGGGCAGGCACTACTGGCATCTACCGAGTGAAGGGCACGGATATGCTAAATGTCCCATAAGGCACAGGACAGACATCTGGCCCATGTGTGCTGAGGTTGACCAGTCCTGATTTTTTTTTTTTTTACTTTATTTATTATGTTATGGCTGGCTCAGCCTGCCCTGGGGGTGGGGCTGGCGCAGCATGTGGTGCCAGGGATCAAACCACGGTCTCTGTGGTTGCCTAAGCTTGCTCAAGCAGGCGCTTTAGACCACTGAGCCATCTCACCAGCCTGACCAGTCCTGATTTAGAAGAGGACATTTTTTTAAAACAAAGAAGCCACAGGAGCATGTCGGTATGTGTACATCATGAAGCTACAGATAAATGAAGCTGGAGAAGGGCAAGGATGATTTTCACTTCTGACTTTATGTGTCACCTAAGGTTTTTAAAGCAGTAAGTATTCATTAGTAAGAGTACATTTGTAATTGAAGCTATGAAGGAGATAAAAAAAAGTTATGGCTCTCACATAGTACAGGTTACCAAAACCACCACTCTTCTGGAAGACGAGTCCTTTTTCCTGCAGCAGCTGGATGGCATTCTTAAATATAGTATGAATGGCCTTGGAACTGGTGTTGGTCTTAAATTCTACCTGGATGGAGAGCAAGAGAAAGAAAGGAAGGAGGCTCCACCTTATAGCGCCTCGGGACAGTTCCCTAGGCCAACAGGTTTAGGACTCCACCTAACAAACAGGCTCCTAATCCGCTGAGTCAGAAAGCCACAGTGCCCACCAAGCGGACTGGCATGTATGTAGGCAGAGTGGGAATTTCTCTGGCAGAACCACACTCTGGAACTGTACGCATGATTTGTTTGTTTCCTGCAGTGGCAGGGAGTGGAAAATTGGCCTATGGCTCTCGGGTTGGACATCTTGGTGGCACACTTTGCTCCTTTCTTTGGATGGAGAGCGTGGGCCGAGATGGAGAGCGCGGGCCCAAGATGGAGAGCAGCATCAGCTGTGAACCCCGAGGCCTTGACAGAAATCTCCACAATGTGGGAAGCTTCCCTTCCAAGGACCTGGGCCTCCGCTGACCTTGGGACATTTCCTGGCTTGGTTCAAGGACTCACAGGCTCCAGGGGGAGACCTGAAGCTCCCTCTCCCAAGTGCAGGCACTCCTCCTGGCCTGGGATCCGTGCCTTGCTTCGTGTTCCCACAGAGCTACGGCAGACTCATCCAGGTAAGGAAACCAAAACTGCTCCTTGACTACGGCAGTGACTGCCGAGGCAGCCTCGCCGTGGGCCCCGCTCAGGAGCTGGGCCGCCCTAGCCAGATAGGGACACAGAGCCTCGGCTCCCAAACAAACTCCACGCACATCCCACTGCCAAAAGAAACCATGGCTCTGCACGATCTGCTTATCATGTTTCTGGGTTTTCTAAGAAGGGCCTCGTTGGGAAAAGCATGAAGGGGGCAACTTCCAACCATCTCATCCCCTAAAATCAATGAAAACACCACAGTGACTTTGTGTTAAGCTGGACAAAACGAAGTGCCCATGGCTCTTAGGTTCCACCATCGCCGGGAGCATCTTTAGTCTCCAGGGCTTTATTAAAGGGATCAAATGTAATGACACCGACCTCCCCGAGCACAGCAATGTGACAGACTTAATTTATAATTAATGGAAAAAAAAAATCATCTCCAAAGACAGCAAACGCACTGCCACAGCCAATCCGCTCTAAACCCCGAGCCTGGTAGGATACAGTGCTCCGCTGTAAGCATTCTGAAGGCCGTTGCTCAGGACCTGGTCACAGACCACTCCAGGTGGACAGGCTCCTCAGACCTCAGTGTCTCAGGTCTCTCTGCTTAGCTGGAGCTGTCACAGAGGAGCTGGCTGTTGTGGGAAGAACGTGGGCTTCCCTGAGCCCTTGCCAGCAGTGAACCGTCCCCAGAAGTGTGAGGAGGTCACCCTGGCTTCCAGCCCTCTCTGCACAATTAAGTGGGGAGGTCACTCTGTCAGTGGACAGCAGGGAAGCTGGGACTATGCAGAATGACCTTGGCAAAGAGCAAAGTACCCAGTTGTGTGACCTGCTCTACAACTAGGTGGCTTCTGAAATGCTACTCCTCTCCTGTATGAAACTCCAGGTCACTAGGCACATGACCCTGTGGGCAGGAAGAAGTTTAATTACGGGTGTGAGCACACTCCAGGGCCGAGGCCACGCCTAGCAGGCCAGGAGGGTGACCGGACTGGGTCCCTCACATTGCTAAGTGTGACTTGGGTCCTCAGCTAGAGTGCTCACGCCCAGGAGCCTGCTGGTAACGGCAAAGTAGAAACTTCTGGGCAGCCAGGAACGGAAAGACTGGCTACATATGCAACATGTTAGCCACTCTGCTGGGTTGGTAACGAAGGCTCATTCCATGTTTTTATAAGTATTCATTTCTTTAATCAAGTAATCACCAAGAACCTGCTTTCTCCTGCCTCCCTGGGTAGAGAGCAAAGAACAAGACAGACAAGACCTTTGACCCCACGGGGCTTCAATTCTTATGGAGCAGAGCAACAACACAGACACAAGTGGCAGGGTGGTCAGAGTGGGGGACAAGTGGCAACCGGAACAGACGACTGGGGCAGAGGAAGAAAATAAATAGACTAAACGTGAGTCATGTCATAAGAACAAACTTAGAAATAAGAAAAGCAAGTCTAATGCCAAAGTCTCCAATAATTCTTAATTTCAAACACCAAACACAAAAAATGTTTGCCTGTAACAGTAGAGGTTAAAAAAACAAAACAAAAAGGAACTAATGTGTTCTGAGACTTTTACTTGTAAACTAGACGGAATACAATTGGACCTCTATTTAAACTCCAAAACGGGTCAGATCAACCGCATCCTGAAGAAAAGAGAACAGTCATTAAAAGACTCTGTTGCCCACTGTGGGGAGGTTAACCACCCCTCCCCTGCTCCCCTCCCCCTCCCGGGCCTTGGATGAAATGAAAAGGCCTCTTATTGAGTGCGAAGCCCCAGCCCAAGCCTGTTAGGAAGGTCCTACTCCAAGAGGAAGTGCCCGAGAGTACATAAGGAGGAAAGGGCGGGCTCCCCTTCATTTCAAACTTTTCAAGGTTGGCAGCAGCAGCAACCCTTCTAAAATACAAAGGACATTTGTGAGAACTGAGACTGACTGACGCTCTGTGGCCCACCTTGTGTCTTTATACCAGTCACGGTCACCCACACCCCTCGGCCGAGGGACTCAGGTTTTCACGTGAGCGCACTGCACTCACCTGGTCTGAGCAGGTGCCGCAGATCACAGGCTGACAGGCAAGGGACAGCAAGGAGGCCACCGCTTCCAACTCCTGCTGGTAGAAAGTCTGTATTTTCTTTTCCAGGAGGAATTCTTCGACTTTTTCACTCAGCAAACGTGTGAGACTGGTTATGTCCAGGGCACCGGGGTTGCTGGTGGGGGAAGAGTTTTCAAAAGCCCTGCAGAAAACCATCACCTCGCTTCCTTTTTTTGTATGCGTAAGACAGGAAGTTAGCTAGAAATGTAGCGCATATTGATGTTGGGTTTTGACATCACAACTTATACAGTGAAGATCCTGTATTTGTTTAAAATGATGAGCTAGAACTGTAAGAACTACCAGAGATAGTTATGATAGATTCAGGGGAAGAAAGCAAAGCTGCCATGGCAGCGAACGCCAGGAAGCCTAGCACTCTGAGAGGCTGAGGCAGATTACGTTTGAGCTCAGCCTGGGGAATTTAGCAAGATCCTATCTCAAAACAAAACATAAAAAGGGATGTAGCTCAGTACAAAGGTCCTGGGCTCAGTCCCCAGTAACCACCAACCCCGCTTCCACCCCACCAAAAAAAAAGTCAAAGGAGAAACTACAGAATATACTGGTGGCTATTCATGCATACGTGACGTGAACCTACAGGGAGACACAGAAGCCCCGCACAGGGTAACCTCTGGGGGTGGCACTGAGGGGACAACTGCCACTTTCTATTTCATACGGGTCTATCATTCATGCTGCATTTAAAAATTCCTGGATGTGTAATATAATCACTTAAAAAAAAATCAAGGGAGGTCGAGGGGCATAGCTCAGTGGTACAGCAGTGGCCTAGATGTGCAAGGGCCTGGGTTCCATCCCTAGCACCGCATAGAAAAAACACATTTATTTTTAAATTAACGAGGATACATTGGGGCTGGGGTGACAGCTCCATGGCACAAGGGCCTGCCTGGCAAATGCAAGCTTGTGAGTTTGAACTCAGGTCCCAAAAATAAATAAATAAATAAATAAGAAATAAATAAATAAATAAATAAATAGGACACACTTAAAACCCCTTTCTCTCCTCCTCCCATCCTAGCCTTCCAGCTTGCACCCCTAAGGAACAACTGTTACTAGGTCTTGGGCTCTCTCCCACATGCTAGCCAATTCCTATCTACCATTCCTCCTGGGTTGGGTTGGGTTTGACCCACTGGTTGACAGCTGCTGTTTAGCTGTTGCCGTTGGGGTGTTTTGTAGGCTTTAGTTATATGACTGGTGCTGTACTGCGCTTGTGATGTGCCTTGCTCGCTTTCTTCCTGGCTCTTGCCCTTGGGTGAGTTGAGCTTCTTGGACTGTGAGTGCATTCAGTTTTCATATAACTCTGAAAAATGTTACCCATTATTTCTTCCAGCATTTTTCCTGTGCGTCCCTTCTACTCTGTTGTGGTTTAGAGCTAAACTGTGCCACTGGGGTCTTGTGGGTTAGCTCAGTTGTTTAAATGCCTGCTTTGGCCAAACCCAGTCAGGCGCAGCAGAGGTGGTTCAATTCCCAGTTCCACCTGCTATTCCAGACCTGCCCTTAAGGCAGCCTAAACCAGCCAAAACAAACAAACAAACAAACAAACGAACAAACAAACTGTGCCATGTCTCAAGTTTAGAAGTGGGCATGGCTGGAAGGGAGGGGGCATGGGGCTGTGGCTTAGGAGGGTGTAGGCTCACCCCAGCTCTGGCTCCTCTCTTGCCTCCTGGTCACCAGGAGGTGAGTAGCTCCTTTGCCCTGGACCCAGATGTCAGGAGCCAAAACAAATCACTCCTTGTTCAAGTTGTGAGTGCTGGATATTGTGTCAGCAACACTAATTCTGCATTTTCCTTGCAAAGCCCCCAGGACATTTGTGCCATTACCATGCTCACTACAGAGGAGGAAACAGGCTCACAGAGGGCCAGAGCTCCGCCTTGCTCTGGGCCAAGCCCAGCTTCCTTGCTGCAGCTGCCCGGCTCTCCCACACATCTTGGGCAGGGGCAGTGGGACGCACCTGCTTGCCTCTTCTTGCTCCAGCGCTGGGCTGCTGAAGGGCTGGTCATATACTTTCCTGTAGAGGTCAGGCAGCTCGAGCATTCTGGCCATTTGAATGTTCCACATCGGGTCATCCACTTTATCTAACAAAAGGTTACGCCAAGATCAGGTCTTTCCGGTCCAAATTACTGCAGGGGCAGCAGCCTGGGTGTACCCAGCGGTTCCCAGTCACCATTGCAGAGGGAAGGCAGTGCCCTGTGCATTGGGAGTGACGGGGAGTGGGTGGGGACAGGAAGGTGCATGGGCACAGGGTTCATCTGTCACTCCGGCACACAACAGGCTCTGCACTTGACATTTCTAGCTGTGGGTCACCTGGCACAGCACCAGGGGAGCAGATGTGGCACTGTCCCACCTCTGAGGAGCTGTTCTCTTCACTTATAGGGAAGGGCTGAATGGTGCCTGGGAAGCTGCCCTCAGCTCATCCAGGGAGATAGCTCAGGGGCACAAGTGCCTGCTTGGCAAGTGCAAGGTCCTGAGTTTGATCCCCGGTTCCGGAAAAAAAAAAAGAAAAAAGAGCCTGCCATCATTTTGGAGAATATGAAATCTGAGAAGGGGGACAGAATTTCCAAGTATCCAGGAAAGCTTTAAACTAGATGTAGCAAATCATTCATTTTCCTTCCCAATTTACTTATAATCAGCTTTCTTCAAAATATGATCTCTTTCTTTCTTTCTTTCTTTCTTTCTTTCTTTCTTTCTTTCTTTCTTTCTTTCCTTCTTTCTTTCTTTCTTTCTTTCTTTCTTTCTTTGTCTTTTTGAGACAAGGTCTTGCTATGCAGTTCACGCTGGCCTTGAGCTCACTTTTGTAGCCCAGGCTGGTCTCAAACTTGCACCAATCCTCCTGCCCTCAGCCTCCCAAGTACTGGGATTACAGGCGAGCGCCACCATGCCTGGCTTCAAAATGTGATTTAAAACTGCTGGGGTCTGGGGAGACAGCTCAGTGGTAGACTGCCTGCTTAGCATGCCTAACACCCTGGGTTCAATTCCCAGCATCACCACTCCCACAAAAAATTCTAAACTATGAGTGTGATGGCACGTGCCTATAATTCAAGCACATAGGAGGCTGAGGCAGCAGGATCACTATCAGTTCAAGACCAGCCTAAACTACAAAGTTTAAAGAGCTTTAAAAAAATCTTTAGGGGCTGGGGAGATAGCTCCATGGCACCAGTGCCTGCCTGGCAAATACCAGGTTGTGAGTTTGAACCCCAGTCTTGTCAAAAAACAAAAACAAAAAACAAAAGCAACATAAATAAAAAAATCTTTAAAAAAACTGGAAAAAAGGAGAAAAGAAAAGCTGCTCTTCTGAAGAAAGTAATTCCACCCATCAGAGTTAAGTATTCCAAACTTTTTGGAAGTCTGACTTAACAAGAATTCACTTAATGCACACCCAGAACAGTGGCTAGTTTGGCAGAGACACCTCATACTTACAATAAATGGTGGCATGAATTTCCCGCTCCTCTCTGTATGTGCGGATGTAGCCTCTGACTCGGATAACGTCCCCGATGCCTATTCTGGTTCTCTGCTCGATGGCCTCTCGTAGCTTCTCCAGCATGGGAAGCACACTCTGTTCTCTAGGGGCTGAGCCTGGCACAGCTGTGGGGGCAGTAGGGGAGGAGGCGTTAGCCCAGGCACTGCAGCCACCGAGAGGCACACAGGGAAACCAGCACATTTGTTCGCCTAACCAGCTGCTGGGCCACAGGAGCGCTGAATCTTGGGAATGCTCTACAGAATAAAAGCTATCACTGGGAATTATTCAAAAGTGGAAGCAAGGGAACAGTGTGGGCCAAGGCCAAGTGGGGGCGCTCCAGCGGGAGCCAGTGCTTCCTCTCCCACCTGCATATGGACAGCTGGGCAGGGGGGCACTTGGTCTGCACAATCCAAAAGTGTCTGTCCTGAGCCCTAGCAACAATGGTGAGGCTGGGGGCTGGGGATACAGCTCAGTGGCATAAGCACCTGCCTGGCAATCGCAAGGTCCTGAGTTCAATCCCTGGTACTGCAAAAAAAAAAAGTAGTTGTTCCTTAGCCGGGCGTGGTGGCGCATGCCTGTAATCCCAGCACTTGAGAGGCTGAGGCAGAAGGATCAGTGTGAGTCTGACACCAGCCTGGGCTACAAAACTGAGCTCAAGGCCAGCCTGAACTGCATAGCGAGACCCTGTCTGGAAAAGACACAAAACAAAAACAATGATGAACCTTCAAGAAATGGAGCCCCAAACCACATCTCAAGCCCGTATCTGTATCCACAAGTGCCAACCTTGCAGGCAAAACTGAATGCTGAGGTTTTGCTTTGGGATAAACAACACATACACCTCATGATGTCATCGCAGAGTGGTCTCTGCCTGCCTGCTGAGGCGCATGCGCCATAGATTCGCCACCACGGTCCACCACGGTCCTGCCCTTGCACTTTCCATGACTCCTCCAGAACTAGACTCTCCCTCTGTCCCCCACTTCTTTCCTCCCTCCCTCCCTCCCTCCCCCCTCCCTCCCCCCTCTCTCCCCCACACACACTCTCATATTTTTTTCTTGTATCATTTAAACACAACCTTAATAAGCAATTTTGCAGTTAAGAGAATCTACTACATATTCAATCCTAAGCAATCTTTACCACCCATATCCCACAGCTCAAGCAGGAGCAGCTGCAGCGTCTGGGGGTGGGGCGCTGCTGCACGGCCTCCCCTGCGCCCCAGCCCGTCTAACCCCCAGACCACTGCTATCTCCTACTGGCCCCATCTCATGTAGGACGGAAACGAGTCAGACGGCAGGGAGCCGGGGAGCTGTGGCATGGACTCCTGCACCCTGGCTGCAGGGCCGTCCTGCTTGCTTGCTTTTTCTTTGATGTATTTAGTACACAGGGTCTACAGGGTCTCACTACACAGATCAGACTCATGGTGATTCTGTTTTCAGCCTCCCAAATGCTGGGATTACAGGCGCATACCACCACGCCCAGTCTCATTCACCATCGCAGTGTGCCCCAGGAGGCAGGACCGGCACAGCGCACGGGGGATTGAACCCCAGTCCCTCTGTCTGCCTAAGCAGGTGTTTTAATCCCTGAGCTATATGGCTGGCTTTTCTCTTTCTTTCCTTCTTTCTTTCTTTCTTTCTTTCCTTTTTTCTTTTTGTGGCTGGCTCAGCCCACCCTGGGGGCAGGGCTGGAGCAGTAGGTGGTGCCTGGATCCAACCATGGTCCCTGTGCACTTGCCTAAGCTTACCTAAATAAGGCGCTTTGGACTGCTGAGTTATCTTGCCAGCCCATCTCCTGCATTTTCTGCTGCCTTGCCAGCATGGGATCATTTCATAGTTATTTTGATCAGTATAAGATTTTATGTTATTTTTCTGCTTATTGTAATTCCAAAAGCCTACTATGTATCCATAAACTTTACAAAACAGCATTTCAAGCAGCACAGTAGTCTGTCTTACTAAGAGAGTAATTTACCTAGTCTCACTCAAAATTTCCCTTTTCATGTTTATTTATTTATTTTTTCAATTTTTGAGGCAAGGTCTGCCTGTGGAGCCAGGCCGGCCTTGAACTTGCAGTGATCCTCCTGCCTCAGCCCCGAGTGCTGGGATGCATGCGTGTACCACCAGGCCTTGCTAAAAATATTTTGATTCATCCCACCAGCAGTGTGTGGGGCAGCAGGGCCGAGGGACGGCATCAGCTCCTTGACTAGGACCAGACTGAAGCCTCAGTTTACCTCGTATCAGCTTACTGAACTCCCTGGTGTATCTCTTTTTCCTCTCAGGTCTTCATTTCTTCAACTATGAAATGGGGATAATGACAGTCTCCCTCACGCACAGGCGTGGAAGGTCTAATCTTATGTGTATGATCTAATTTAAGTCTGACATCATGAGCTCTGGCCGATGTCAGAGCCACAGAGAGAGATAATCACAGGCTATTTATGAAGCTCTCTGGCCAAAACTGTTTTCTCTGGAGGTTTGTCATTATGTTTACAGTTTATAACACACTGTCAGAATGTCTGCCAGAAAACAATAAGCACCCGCTGGGCCTTTACCTTATGTTATCGGCAAGGCACTCATCCCGGCAGCTTCCGGGCTGGACCTCTGACCATGACAAGCGCCATACAACTCTGTCAACTGTTACTTTGGTTTTAAATTGAAGGAGAGGCTCAGTGTGACCCACTCTCTTGTGAGATGATCCATTCTCTACTTCTTCATGGATAAGGCTTTTGTCTCTTTAGGATTATGACTATTTTTATTATTATTTTTTTGGTCAGGACTCAGGACCTTGAGCTTGCCAGGCAGGTGGTCATGCCACTGAGCTATTTCCCCAGCCCAACCCCTTCATCTCTTTAGCTCTGTTAGTTTCTTTTAAAGGTCAGGACACTTTATCAGTGAGCCTTATTTACATATACCCTCTATTTTCTTTTTCACATTTACATGATTTCATCCTACTTTATAGAAGTTTGAAAGTATTTTTTTTTTTCTTTTTTGTCTTTTTCAGACAGGGTCTCACTGTGCAGTTGAGGCTGGCCTTGATCTCACTTCTGTAGCCCAGGCTGGTCTCAAACTTGCACCGATCCTCTTGCCTCAGCCTCCCAAGTGTGGGGATTACAGGCGTGCGCCACCATGCCCAGCAAAAGTTTGAAAATATCTTGGTTTTTCAGTCTGTCCATTTTGTCACTGTTAAGTTTTCAGAGCTGTAGCATCTGGGACATAGGAGAGCTTTACTGGGATAAACAGACAACAACTCCATCTTCTTTGAGTTGTTCTACACAAGTAACAAGATAGGAAACAGGATGAATTTTTTAAAATATTGTTATCTCCCTGTGTTATGGTTTAGAGGGGCCCCCCAAGCCTCATGCGGAGGTCAATGGATCTAGGGTGTGTGACTGACTCGCAGTGCTATGCCCTCCTATGGCGCAGCCTTCAATGTAACGGGCAGAAAGAGTTTTGCCTCTCGTGTTGCCTCTGCTGTCTTCTGTTGCCATGTACTGCTGCCCTCTGCCATGTGCCCTGGCCTCAGAGCCAGCCAAAGATGAACCAAAAGCTCCACCAACTTAAAGAAACTTTTCATCCCTTAACTGATATTTTATCTCAGCAATGAGGAAAGGAACTAAGACACCCTGCACCAACAGTATTCCATGTTGCTTTCTGTATTATTTGTGGTTTGCTTCTCCTGGGGTTGCCAGGATGCAGTGGATGTCTTCTGGTCTCCTGATCATTCTCTGTCCTAACAGTGCTGACAGCTGTGCCTTTGTCCTGTGCGGAGGTGCTCAACTTAGCACATGTGCTGTACAGGGGAAGACGGGACACCCTCAATAACTAGCGCCTAGACAACCAGACACGACAGCATAGTTTGGGGCGTTTCCCTCCAGAAGACAGGCATGAATCACTTCCTGCAAGTCTGCTTCTGCTGGGCTCCTGTCCCCAGACCTGGCCTGAATCTTAAGAAAGTTTAGAAAGCTCACCTCCACTAAGCAGAGATTACAGGCCCTAACAAACAGTGAAATGATCAGGTTAAGGGTCTGCAGAGGCTGAACTCGTGTTCGAAGGCTGGGCCACTCTGCCCCGAAGGCTCCAACATGAATGCAATGAGAGACGGCTGGAGCCCCACGGAACTTCCGTGGCCTGTGGCATCCTCAAAGGTGAATTCCGTTTAGCACTGTACCAGCCAGGGCCAAGCACTCTCAGCCTTGCTTGGCCTAGGCAGTGCACTTACTGTGACCTTCCTAGGGCTGAGTACTCTGCTCTAGCTGACTGGAGCATGATTCTGGCTTAGACTGTCTGTCTTCATTGGCCACTTTTCAATGGAAAGCTTCTAAACCTTAGGCAATTACATTAAAAGAAGAGGAGAAAGTTAGGAGCAATTTAAAAGTGACTTTATATGTAACTAGGTTTCTTCCTAACACTCTTACCTGCTCATTCTTCAAATGAAGCCTATTCTGTGCAAGTGTTATTTGGCTCATCAACTTACTAACACCTAAAAATTCTTAGGAAAAAAAATTACTAAATATAAGACCTATGGAATATTCTTGATGATGCCATTTCTTTAAAAAAGGTTAATTAGGCACACTCTTAGAGGGACTGTAAAGCCCCAGACTCTATCTGTTCACTACCTATTTTCATAAATAAAGCTTTACTGGGACGCAGCTGTACCCATTTGTGTATGTGCTGTGTTAGTATGTTGGTGTTCAGTAGCTGAGGTGCTGACCACAAGTTTCTAGAGCAGTGACAGCGAGCCTGTGGCACGTGAGCTGCAGTGGGCACGCAGAGCTCTCTCTGTCACACACACTCACACACACGCACGCACACACACACACACACACACACATACACACACACAGAGTCACCCCAGAGCTGAGCTTTGTATAACACGTGTCCTTCCTAAGCCAAAACCTTAGTATTCAGGTTTCATTGCAGCGTTGGCACCCTGTGATAAACAGGTGGGTTTGGGGCCGCAGCAGTGGGCCTCACTCTCCAGCAGGTTTGCCTTCGCTGTGCTAGAGGTTCAAGTTGAAGACGGGGCAGCCCACTGCCTGCAGGGAGAGTGGCGCATGATGGCTGGAGGGGGCCCAGCAGCTAGCAGTCCCACACCCCGGGACACTGCCTCCGGGGACCTGAGGAACTCTTGCTAGGCCTTTACAATGCCACCCTGGGACTTCGCTGTCACAGGTGGCCCTTTGGGGGACACTCATCCTGATCGCAGCACCTTCATGGCACTGACTCACCACCCTGCACATGTGGCACCAGGCTGTGGATTTTGTAAAATGATAAAGAGAAAGTGCCAATTCCTGTAGCTTCTCTACAGCCAGAAGTGATTGCCAGCGCTGTACAATACTTTTAATATATTATAAACCTAACTTGTGAAATTGCAAGGGGCCTGGGGTAGTAACCGTGGGAGAACTTGCCCAGCACGCACCAAACCCTGGTCCCAAACCCAAACCAAGCCACTCAAGAATCATTAACCGGCATTTAACGCACTTCAACTGCTGTTTCGGTTGTAGTCCACAGGGTCAATGTACAATTTTAAAGTTCTGTTGTGGTTATATAATCTAATGCCTAACTTCTAAAGGAACTCTGCCCCAACAATCTTAGAATTCTGGGTATTCACTTTAATACACCAGAAATTCAGGAAGTCTGACCGTGGCAGCAGAGGGGCCAGTGGGAAGAGCAGTTTTACAATTCTGCTCAAGGATCATGACCTGACGGGCACTTAGGCTGAAACCTCTTGAGTTAGACAACGGCTGGTATAGTAAAACCCAAGCGCTGGTGCTCTCAGGAAGCTGTTAACATTCCTGTAGTCTGTGGAGGAAACGAGCCCAAGGAGATGGCGGAAAGAGAAGCAGCTGGGCCCACTCACCCCAGCTGGTCTGCAGAGCCGCGCCCCAGGCCAGCGTCCCCAGGGCAGTGCTCCCAGCCCCTCGGCGCACATCACGCGCTCAGCCCTAGAGCTGTTCTGGTGAGCTACCTCCAACGAAACCCACTGGTTGCCCGTAGAGCAGAGGAAGGTGGCAAGCAGTGTTACCTGGCGGAGGCTCGGTATCGCTCGGCTTTTTCCAGCAGATGCACTTTATAACTCCTGTGCTGTCATCCACTGCAAGAGAGGTGGCAAAGGGTCGCCGGTGAGTTCACTCACACACTACTGTTCCGTTCAGCCACCCCAAAAAACACAGTTTTCAATATTAGGTGAGGAAAACCCTGATCAAAGCCTCCCGTCTCTGGAGTAGCTCGCTGCAGTCCCGAACCACCAGCCAGCTGTATTTGCTGTCCTGGATGTCGGTGCCAATCTTTGCTGTCACACTGGGGTCCCCAAAGAGGCCAAGGCAATCACCCTGGACCTCGAGCACTCCTCCAGCACCATCAGGATCCTCCCGGCACTGCTGTGCTCCTTCCCATCCCACACACATGGCGGCCGCAACAGGCAGGTAGGAGTACAAAGCTGTCTTGTAGTTGACAACAGTTCTGAACCGCTTTCCAGTGTATATGCTGAGACCCACATGGTCCTGGGGGCTGTGATGACATCCAGAGTCTCCCCAACCTCTGACTGGCAGTGTGCAGGAAGAGCTCTAGCAGGTGCAGGTGGCAGGGCTATTCCCGGCAGTGGGACTTCAGCAGGTGGTGGATACAGCCTTTTAGGAGTGCGCCCTTGACAGTTACCAAACCCGAGGCCCAGCTTGACACCAGCAGACCTGTCCCCTCCATGTAAGGGATGAGTCCATTAAATCATCTGTCACCAGGAAGAAAGCTGGTAGTCATTCCACACACCAGCCTAGTCAGTGCCTGTCTTAGTTACTTTTTACTTGTTGCTGGGACAAACACCCTACACTCGAAATGAAGGAAGGAAAGGTTTATTTAGCTCAGTTACTGGAGGTTTCAGTCCATATTCGGCTGGCCCAAGGCTGAGTGGAACAGGGCAGAGAGCATCCAGTTCATGGCGGTGGAACAGCAACAATCGTGATAGAGGCAACCAACCAACCAGGGGAGCAGAGAGCAATAGCTTATGTCTGTCTCTCTGTCTCTCAGCCTATCCGCCTTAGGCTACACCCATAATCCCAGAAGTACTTAAAACACATAATCCCTTGAACATGGATCAAGTCTCAAACTCTAGATCAGTATTAAAATACATAATCCCAGTGACTCATGAGTCAAGTCTCAATCTATAGAAGTCCCTGCCCCATGACTGCATAAGGCTTTGGGGGGACAACTAGACATAAACCATAACAGTGCCCACTGCAGTGTCCCATTTCCTGGGCTCTACCAGGTTCCGGAATGCTTGGTTTGAACCCTGGTTGTGGTTGCCTCTGATGGCACAGTATTGGAGGACCTCCTTGAGCCAGGCAATGACATCCCACATTTCTGGGTGCTCTATGGCATCTTCAGTCAGCACCCTGACAATCTGAGAAGTGCTGGACGAAATTCTCCATTTTGTGAGCATAAGCATTGCATTTCTGCTCTCCATTCATCCTGGGCGAGGAGAGTGCTCTGCTCTGGGTGCTAGTCCTGCTTGGGTGATAGTTAAGTTTCATGTGTGATTTACTGCACTCAATACCATGGTCTCTAGGAGTATCTGTTTTCCTCACGATTAAAATTTACTCTTCCTTAGAAAGAATAGTTCTCCACTGTAAGCATATCTTCTGTATGTATTCATCAGCAGATAAGACTTACAGTCCAAGCCGGGCGTGGTGGCTCACGCCTGTAATCCCAGCACTCGGGAGGCTGAGGCAGGAGGATTGGTGCGAGTTCGAGACCAGCCTGGGCTACAAAAGTGAGCTCAGGACCAGCCTCAACTGCATAGCGAGACCCTGTCACAAAAAAAAAAAAAAAAAAAAAAAAAGACTTACAGTCCAAGGCTTACCTATTACAGATTATGTCACTAGAAATGTGGGTATACACGCAAAAGCTTTCCATCTTTAAAAAAATCAATCTCTCACCCCACCCCAGAACGGCCTACATGTATGCAGGAGTGGAATGCACAAGGCCTGTGGGAAGGATCATCGCTTCTCTCACCTGATTCTGAGGGAACTGGTGATCCGCATCATAGCCCTCTGCTAAGAGGGGGAGCCTCAGGAAGTTACACGTGGAGACCTAATGACTGCCCACATACAAGGCCTTTCTTTCCACCCTGAAACAAGACCCCGTCACGTGGTCTGTGACAGGCACCAGGGGCCTTCTGCCACTGCTTCTTTCTCACTGGCCCCTGGTGTCTCCACTTGAAGGGACCCACGTTTGTGGCCAGGGCTTCTCTCTGCAAAAGGCTTCTACCCAGTACTTAGCCCTGCAGGGGAGCCAAAGGGAGCCAAGCACACTGCAGAAGGGTACTGTTTTCTTTTCTTTTTTAAAAGAATTTTATTTTTTATTTTATTGTATTTTTTTTTCTTGTTTCAGAACTTTTGTGTATTTATTCTTATGGCCAGCTCAGCCCGCCCCGAGGGCAGAGCTGGCGCAGCATGTGGTGCCGGGGATCGAACTGTGGTCCCTGCAGCTGCCTAAGCTTTCCTAAGCAGGATCTTTAGACCACTGAGCCATCCTGCCGGGCCCCTGTTTTATTTTCATATTAGAAAATAATTATATCCTGCCTGCAAGAACAATATTGGTTCAGCTTGCTTTATTCCTAGTGTAAAACGAGACACACAATTCCCTTGGCACCTGTGGAACCTGTAGCTTAGAGACTCTCTCTGCCTGGTTTCTGACAGACTCAGAACCAAGTGTACTAAGCACGAGGCAGGTGAGCCTTACAGCTGGAAGAAAAACGTCAAGCAGACTGCTGTAAACTCGGTGTAATGCAGAAGAAATGTAAGGCAAAAAATACTTTATTGCTGGTTTATTATGTTTAAAAAGTTAAGGTTTTCTTATAGTAAAATAAATTCTAGATGTTTCATTATACTAATTATATAAACTTAAAGAAAATGTGGGTGAATACTTCAGGCTTTTAGTTGGAGGGGAGATTTTAAGCAGAACCTAGAAATGAGAACTAATTTTTTTAAAAAGTCTGACATGCTTGCTGATCTCAAAACTAAAAATAGGTAGCAATTTTCTCAATGATAGGACTAGTGTCTTTAATATATAAAGAGCACATTTACTTACTAATCGAAAGACCAGGGCTGGCTAGATAGCTCAGCGGACTAAAGTGCCTGCTTAGGCAGACACAGCAGCCAGGGTTCAATCCGCAGCCTGCCCTGCCAGCCTCACTCCCAGGACATGCTGAGACTGAGACTGAGACTGAGACTGGGCGTGGTAACGCACACTTGTAATCCCAGCACTTAGGAGGCTGAAAACAGTAGAATCACTGCGAGTCCGATCTACATAGTGAGACCCTGTAGACGCTCTACTAAATGCATAAAAAACAAAGAAAAAGAAAAGAAAAAAGACCAAAGCATAAGAGAGGCAAAGGAAAAGACTATGCAGTTAATGGAAGGTATGAGCATGACCAATGAACACACTGATACACTACATTTCCCACTTAACATAGGAAAAAAGCCAACTTAAATAATTTCTCAACCACTACATACTAAGATTCAAGTTGTTAGTGGAAATATAAACTAGTACTAAATTTCTAAAGAGCAAGTTTGAAAACATGTATCCAATTCTGAAACATGTATATATACCCTTTGACTAAGGAACTACTTCCAATGCATTATTCTGAGGTGATAAACAGACTACGCAGACATAGCCATCTCCCACAAGGCTGCTCAATGCACCATTGCTTAAAACTCTTAGTTGTTAACAAATGTGAAATTAAGTAAGTTATAATAACAGAAGGTGAGAATAAAGTGTTACAATGCAGAGTTGTACCCACTGCTGTTAGCCAGGTGTGCTTTACTGCGAAACAGAAATCTTATGTATATCTTAGGAGTCTTACATATAACTTATGTAAAACAAATGTTATGTTGTAACATAAATGATCTTACAACATTGGGGGCTAATAGTACCTTGTGGAGTATGGAGAAGGAACCCCACATTCAATGTAAGCAATGACTATAGTTTCAAAGACAAATGACATATGTACAACAGCACTGAGGAAATAGGGGTGTCTATATTTCTGAAACAGCACACTACAAATATTAGCAACAGTATTCACCCAAATTCTGACCTACTTATAGCATTTCACATGACTTGTATGTATGCCATTAACATTTTCTCTGGTTTTAAATAATCAGGATGTTTGAGTTTCAAGAAGAAGGTATGATATTGGGGCCCAGCAGGATGGCTCAGTGGTCTAAAGCGCCTGCTTAGGAAAGCTTAGGCGGCTGGAGGGTCCGCGGTTCAATCCCCAGCACCACATGCTGCGCCAACCCTGCCCCTAAGGGCAGGCTGAGCTGGCCATAAAAATAAACAAACAAACAAAAGTTCTAAAATAAAAAAAATAATAAATTTAAAAAAAAAGAAGGTGTGATATATCTAGCATAATTCTCTGGCTAATTAAAAATCTTCATTTATGACGGGTGGAAAAATGAGTAGCTGAACATTTCTCCTGGGACACACGAGGTCTTCCTCCTCTTGATCTGGGCCTCTGACCTGAGCTTGTGTTCTATCAGTGCACCATGGGCCCTGCCACCAAACTCTGACTTGCCTGGTTTGTGACCTCTCCCAGCAGCCCTCATGCCATGGTCCTAAGGCCTGTGGCCTCCCTGGCTGAACAGTGCTGCAGGACCAGGATGCAGCGTGTGGGAGATGCACCCCAGCTCAGGCCTGTGCTGAAACGGGCAGTGAGGTGGGGCTGCAGGGAAGGCAGCCTGAGCCAAGCTGGGCCAGCAGACAGCAGGGAGCGGCAGCTCTCGCATGAACAGGCCAGGCAAGGATCGCGTTACTTCTGCTTTCCCTTAAGATATCTGCCATCTCCCAGCAATCCTCTTGGAGGGAAAGGCTTCCTGGGAAGTCAGGCACACAGCCTTCATCTTCCCATAATGGGAAGAGGGCATAACTAACACTCCGTGAGGTCACAGGCTAATTGGCCTGGGTCTAGAGATAGAACTGAGGATTTTCAACAGACTTATCGGTTTGATCTGAAAAGTCGAAAACTAAGAACCAGATCCAGCTGATGGGGGGTGGGGGCCTGGATGAGAAGGGGATGGAGGGAGAAAGGCCTGAGTTCTATGTAGGCTGCAGAGAACAGGGAAGCCTGGACCCTAAAACTGCATCCCTGGAACCCTGTGTGCATTACTGACCCTTAGTTTTGTCTTTTATAAAATAGAAATCATTTCTGTCCTTTCTATTTCAAAACACTAGGGGAGGAAGAAGGTGAGCACTGAGTGCAAGGGCACGGTGTAAACTGAAAGGCAGCGCTGTTTCTCCCCAGCGTGTGCGGAGGAAGAGCTTCTGCTCTGCAGGCAGCGCCTGCCCTCAGCTGGGTTAAGCCCATGCTGTGGTGGTGGAAAACAGGAGCAACCTCTTCGTCAGATATAGCCGAGAGGAGTCAGTATGCAGGTGCCTGACACCACAGTGGGCTAGCCCAGATCACGCACTGAGACAAAGCAGGAGGCACGGGAGCTCCTCTCAAACACGGTATTTTACAAGCACCACAGTCATTGTCAGGAAAATGAACAAATGTTGAAGAAACACAAGGATGCTGGACCTGTAATTACTGATCACGTTCAGCTGCCAAGCAAATGCTCCTGCTCACCAAGTCCACGCCTGCTGCCTCCCTCCAAGTAGAGCAAGAATACCAACCAAGGCAGAGTTGCAAGAAGCGACGCGGTCCATTATGGCACGGAACTCAGTTAAGCTTCTCACCAAAGGCCTAACTTGGCCCTTAACTAGGGAATCTTAAATTCGCACATGGCAATATATTAAAATGCTTAGCTTAAGCTCAGAACAATCAAGAGCCACTGTGGTAAAGTCACATTCTAACAATTGTCTTTCTTTTTTTTAAAAAAAAAAAAAAAATGTATTTCACCATAGGAGCTACAGGGCCTCACTACATAGATTGGACTTGTAATGATCTGCCTGTTTTCAGCCTCCCAAGAACTGGGATTACAGGTATGCACCACCACACCCAGGTTTAATAGTCAGCACAGTGTGCCCCAGGGGCAGGGCCAGCACTGCTTATGGGTGCCAAGGATCAAACCCAGGCCCCTGCACTCTGCCTAAGTAGGCGCTTTAGTCTGCTGAGCTATCTTGTTGACCCATCTAACAATTTTTCTAGTACCCTAAGTATAGTGCCTTTTATATAGTTTCCATCATCCTGTGGGAAGGGAACTTTTCTCATAAGGGCTATTTACCCCTGAGTACCAAAAGGCTTTTAAAGAAACTGTTCTGGATATGCATTTAGTTTTCAGCCCTTAGCGTCTTTGTCTTTCTAGAGTCTACCTTGACCTGAATCTGGCCCTGTCTTTGTAGAGGTATCACTGTAATCATATCCTATCGCCCCTTGCTATTTATAGCTGTGCTCACGGGTGTATGGTGTCCCCGTCAACCTGGTACCCTACTCTGCTGCATTTTCCTTCTGCCTCCTAACTCGCCAGCCACAGTTGCTTCGCTTCACGGTATCATCAGTCTTGCTCTACCTCTTGTCTCGTTTTGCGCTCAGCCCACACGGGGGCTCCAGGAGGCTCCTGACAGAGGCCGTGCCTCGCCAAGGTTCCCAGCAGTGCAGAAAGACCAGGCCCCTTTAAAACCTAGCCCTGAGAGCTCCCCTTTCCACCTCAGCGCAGTTTAGGGCCCCTTGCTCTTACCTCCGTAACTGTAGAAAGCATCTTTTTCTCCCATTCCAACGACTGTTCCCAGGATATCGACCTGTTTTATTGGATGTCCATTGTACAAAAAGATACCTAAAATTTTTTCAAAAAGCAAAGTTGTAGATGATTAATTTTCTACTTCATTAAATGTCTTGGGGGGGGTGCAGTAGATATAAGAAGCGGAGGCAGGATGCTGGCCAAAATCCCAGTCTTAAGAAAGAGCCTCTTGGCCCGGCAAGATGGCTCAGTGATCTAAAGCACCTGCTTAGGAAAGCTTAGGCGGCTGTAGGGACTGCGGTTAGATCCCTGGCACCACGTGCTGCTCCAGCCCTGCCCTCAGGGCAGGCTGAGCCCGCCATAAAAAAACAAACAAACGAAAGTTCTGAAATAAGAAAAATAAAATAAAAATTCTTAAAAAAAAGAAAGAAAGAAAGAAAGAAAGAAAGAGCCCCTTGACAAATGGCCTGTTCCAGGAAATCCAGGTCTCTTCTTCAAGGGCCAGAGGCAAAAGCCTGGTTTTTCAGTTAAGTTTTTACTAGTGCAGAAAAGGGAAGACTAGAGTTATCCAGCCAGATTTGGTGAATTGGCTTTTTACATGTGAATGTATACTGTGCCTGAGAAGACTCGGGCTTGAAAACTGCTGCCACACAATAGGACGACACAGGACAGGAAAGACAGAGGACAACAAGGGAAGGACTTTTTATTTTTAGCCAGTGCTTTTCTAAGAAACAGGACACCGTTCCTATGAACTGGTGACAGCCTCCCTCTCCCACTTCTTCTTTTTGTAAAGAAAAAAAAAGATAATACACAGATTGCAAAATGCTGACAGTTTACAAGTTACAAACTTAAAAAACTTCTTTTTAAAACTTTTCAACTAGCCAAAGTAGGGTACATCTGTAATCCTAGCATTAGGAGGCCGAGGCAGGAGGCTTGCCAAGAGTTCAAGGTCAACCTGGGCTACAGAGTGATTTCAAGGCCAGCCTGAGCTACCTAGTAAGACCCTGTCACAGAACAAAAACAAAACCACCCAACCAACTAATAAAAAACCCCTGTTTTTAACACATGGAGATTCTGTCTGGTAAGTTCCTCCAGAGAAGAAATGTAAGAAGGAAACTACTGCTGACACCAAGGACTTTTTTCTGACTTGGAGATGGCACGTAGTAGGACTCCTGGGAGCTGAGTCTCTGGCTCTGACCTACAGCCCCTGCAGAACCACGCTGCTACTCCTGCCTCCTTTCTGAAGCTCTGTTTCTGCCTAAGTGACACATGCTACGGTCCTCTCATTGGTACGGGGGACCCTAACACCCACTACGGCCTCTCTTTCCCCTACGATGGCTTGTTTCTTTTCTTTTAGGAATAGGCTATACACATCTTTTTTTGGAACTGGGAATTGAACTCAGGACCTTGTATGTTGGTTACATACCCCCCCACAGGACCAGGATTTGAACTCATGACCTTGCACTTGCCAGCCAGGCACTTGTGCCATGGAGCTATCTCCCTGGCCCCTGGTTATATACTTCTGAATGGCCATTTTCTTTCTAAATAAACATATGGATGTTAAACAAAGAGATTGCTTCAGAGCCTGGTCTGAGGCTCTGGATTCCAGGCCATGGGTGGGGGCATCTATGGACTGAATGCCAGACTGGGCCCTGCTGAGGAGAATACTCTCTTGTTCTGCTACAACAGAGGTTGGGGTTGGGGTCTCTCTCTCACCACAGTCCCAGGTGTGGATACTGAACCTGAGTATCAGTCCACCAGAAACACTAGGATAGAGAGCTGAGGCAGGGTCGGGGGAGGTCAGAAGACAGCCAAAGCAGGCCTAGGGCTCCGGAGCCACACTTCCCCAGTCTCCACACGGGAGATCATCCTCGGCCAGCCATGGAGGCCGGGAGCTCAGAATACCAAGAGCAGGAAAACACAGGAACAGGGCTCACTATGTCACCCCAAAGAAGAGCTGCCTCCATCCAGGAGCTGGGCTTGAAGGGAAATCCACAGAAAACCTATGAGCTTTTAAGGCCTTTAAGATGAGGAGCAAGCTGGGCGTAGTGGCACTAGCCTGTAATCCCAGCACTCGGGAGGCTGAGGCAGGAGGATGGGTGTGAGTTGAGACCAGCCTGGGCTACAAAGGGTGCTCAAGGCCCGCCTGAGCTGCACAGCAAGACCGTCTCAAAAAGACAAAAAACAAAAAAAACAAAAAAAAACCCAGATGGACTGCAGGTGCTCTGCCAGGGCTGAGATCTTAGGAGAAGACAGTAAGAGAGGAGGCTGGTCTAATGGTATAGCCAGTGACATCTCCAAGTCATCTACAAAAGCTGGACCCAGCAGATATAAAAACAATAGCCCAAGCCGGGCGTGGTGGCTCACGCCTGTAATCCCAGCACTGGGAGGCTGAGGCAGGAGGATCGGTGTGAGTTCGAGACCAGCCTGGGCTGCAAAAGTGAGCTCAAGGCCAGCCTGAACTGCATAGCGAGACCCTGTCTCAAAAAGACAAAAAAAAAAAAAAAAAAAAAAAAAAAAAAAAAAAAAAAAAAAAAAAAAAAAAA
>PVJA010013203.1:0-50092 GCA_004027025.1 Myocastor coypus | reverse complement strand
TTTTTTTTTTTTTTTTTTTACTTTAAAAAAAAAAATTTTATTTATTTATTTTTTTCTTGTTTCAGAACCTTTGTTTATGCACGCATTTTTATGGCTGGCTCAGACCACCCTGAGGGCAGGGCTCACGCAGCGTGTTGTGCCGGGGATCGAACCGCGGTCCCTGAAGCCGCCCAAGCTTCCCCAAGCATGGGCTTTAGACCACTGAGCCATCCCGCCGGGCCCCTAAAGAAAACTTTAAATTTGCTAAGTTTGAATTTTGAAAATATACCTGGAATATGTGGGAGACTGTGGTAAGAGGATCGTTTTCACTTAGAAGTTTGAGATCATTCTGAGCAACATAATGAGAACCTGTCCCCAAAATGAATGAATTAATTAAGCTTTCTTTGACTCTAGCTCACGGAAGTGTGATGCTGCCTCTTGCTGAGCGGGCTGGTGGCTGGGGAACAGTTCGAGGGACAGATCAGGACCTCAGTTTTGTACTGGAAAATTTTGAGAACCACAAGAGGTCCTCAAACAGAAATATGGAAATTGAAACCAGCAACCCAAAAAGACATTTACCTGGCATTTGATAAATTTTCATTACATTGTTCAACTTTGGCTACCACTTTTCTCATGGAAGTAATATTGTCCTTGTGACATACACAAAAATGTTAAACTAGCAAGGATGATAAAATATTCCCTCAGTAGGTGTTAGCCACAACTGAGTGCAGCGATCAACAGCTGCCTTCCTGTTTTTGTGTTAGCATTTCACACTTTAGGGAATTTCCAGTTCTGTAGGTCACCCCCAGCTGCTTCTTACTGTTGGTCATTGTGGGGTCTCTTTCGTGCTCACTGAGGAAATGGAGATCTAGGTTTTTCATTTTGGTCCTGGGGATTGAACCCACAGCCTCGGCTATGCTTTCTCTTTGGCCCTTTCTAGTTTTCATTTTGATACACGGTCTTGTTAGAGTGTTCAGGCTTGCCTTGAACTTCCGATCTGCTTCCTCAGCCTCCCAAGTGGCTGGACCTACAGCTGTACCCTACCAAGCCTGGACGCTCTTCTAGCTTGAGATGCCAGTGTTTATATATTTTTTAAATCTAAGAGTGAATAATTAAAAATTTGACTGTTATAAAGTGATCCGAATAAGTTAAAAGCACGTCTCCCTCTGCAGGCTCCAGGCTCTGTCCCCAATTACAACCCTGTCACCAATTTCCTGTGTACCCTTCTGGAGCTGTTTATGCAAAAATAGACAGGCACATGCACACTTAAAACATATACAAGACATAGTGCTATAGTTTGTGTGTAGTTGTCTCCCCAAAGCCTCGTGTGGTCACTGGGCTGCAGTTCTAGAGTTTGTAATTAGTCCATGATCCAAGGCTGGGATTATGTCGTCTGAGTAATGCTGGGGTGATGGGTGTGAGTGCTACACCCACCTTGGGCAGATGGCCTGAAGGCAATAAAAGGAGAGGAGAGAGGCTTGTTAGCTGCTGCAACCGCCGCTCCTCCCTTTTGCCTTTGCTCTTTGCTGTCTTTCACTGCCATGAATGGGCCCTTTCTGCCGTGTGCAGCTCTCCCTGGAGCCAGTGGAGTATGGACTGAAACCTCCAGTAACTGTGAGCTAAGTAAACCTTGCCTTCCCTAATTTGGTGCATTGAGTATTTTGTCCCAGTAATGAGAGAAGAGTAACTAAGAGACACTTAGTTTTTGATTTTTAATTTATTTGATAGTGAACTTTGGTGCTCTTTCCATGTCAGTTTGTATCTAGCTGAATTTCTTTTAAGTGACCATTTCATATGGGTGTGTCAGCATTTATTTCCTATCAATGGAAAGAGTCTTTGGCATTGATGGCCAAAGCCAAAATATTGATAGATATTTGTCTTTTCCCAGTCTTTGTACTAGCAAAAGAACATTCAGTATTCTCATCTTTGTATAAAGGGATCCTGACTACCTAGACTTGAATCTTATTTTTATTTTTTGATGGGACCAGGGTTTGAACTCATGACCTTGCATTTGCCAGGCAGGTACTTGTGCCACAGAAGCTATCTCCCCAGCCCCTAGACTTGAATCTTAGTGACCCAGACCAACTTGTTTAGCCTCAGTCTTCTTCTCTGTTTAATGGGTACATTGGAAGTATTGTTCTCAGCATAAAGACCTCTTATGAAGAGCCAGTGAGATGGCACATGACAGCATGTAGCATAGCACACATGCAGAGCAGGTGACCACTGGTGACACTTGGTAGAGACCTGCTCTGTCCCAAGGACACATGTGTCCTTCCAGCTTGCAATCAATGTAAGTTGCTGATTTTTCTTTCTCTCTCTCTCTCTCTCTCTCTTTCTTTCTAATGTATACATGGACATCCTGCAGTTACAGTTGTGTAACAGCTAAGTGAAAGACTGTGTGCACTTGTAGTTTTGTACTATGGCCAGTTTTCTCTCTGACTCTGCATTTCCCTATCAGCAAATTGTGAGATAAACACAGCTAGTTTGTGTGGCAGGTGAGGCAAGCATATACCAGTAGGAGATGGGAAATAGAGACAGGAAAGGCAAGGGACCCCAGAGAGGCGAGTGGTCAAATGAGCAGGGCTGTGGCAGCCTGAGCTTTACCTGGGGGTGGGGGGACAGCCTGGGAGCTGTTCTGCAGGGAAAGGAGCCAGACATTTGAACATCAGCTCCCATGGGTCACTGGCTTAACAGGCATTCATCCTGTGTCCTGAGGTAGATTATGTGTACTAGCCGCTAACTTGGCAGCCTTTTCAATATTGCTTGTTCTGAACAAGCAAACTTTTTTTTTTTGTCTTTTTCAGACTGGGTCTCACTAATGCAGCTCAGGCTGGCCTTGAGCTCATTTCTGCAGCCCAGGCTGCTCTCGAACTCACATTGATCCTCCTGCCTCAGCCTCCCAAGTGCTGGGATTACAGACGTGCACCACCACGCCCAACTTTTGTACAAAAAAACTTTTGATATAATTGTTCTCTGTGTGTGTGTGTGTGTGTGTGGTGTATGTGTGTGTGTGTGTGTGTGTGTGTGTGTGTGTGTGTGTGTGTGTAACATGCTGGAGATTATACCCAGGGCCTTGCAGTTGCTAACCACATGCTTTGTCACTCACTTATAGCCCCAGCCTAGGGGCCCCAGAGTTGTTTTCTTTCTTTCTTTTTTTTTATCCAATTCTAATTTCAAATGTTTTATGATGACATAGTTAAAGTACATAAAGGTGTGCCATGTCTGCTTTTCTCTCTAAGGGATATCAGTGCAATTTTCTCAAGTTCCCTAGAACACCCTGTTGTGATTCAGGGGCATTGCCTTTGATCTACATGCTAACATGCAGGAATTTTCTTCCTTAGCTTTCTGTGGTCATGGCAGATTGGTCTTAGTCAGGCCAGGTTGCTGTTACAAAACAGAACACCACTGATCAGGTGGCCTAAGCAGTGGAATGTTCTTTCTCACAGACCAGGAGGCTGGGAAGCCCCAAATCTGGGGCTGCACATCTGGTGTCTGGTCTCACTCTCTCAGTTCCTGGTTTGCAAACAATACTTTCTCTTTATGTAAGAGAGAGAAGGGGGGGAGATCTTGTGTCTTAGAAGGACACAAGGCCCACCTTCCTCCAAATCCCACTGCACTCCTCTGGTGTCATCCTCTGCCTCTGAGAAGACTCGAGTATTTTGTCTGTAACAAGGTTTGATGCCCCCTGGCTCATGTTCTGGCTTCCCTTCTGTTAGAACCTGATGGTAATTTTTAAATATGTCACTAGTGCCTCCGGACCTCTTCAACAAGACCCTATTCTTCTTTCCATATTTCTAGTTACAATACTCATCTCTGTCTAGTTATTTTATTTTATTTAATGTATTTAGCACAGGCTCTACAGGGTCTCACTACACAGATCAGATTTGTAGCAATCCTCCTGTTTTCAGCCTCCCAAGTGCTAGGATTACAGGTGTGTGCCGTCACACCCAGTCTCAGTCACCATCTCAGCATGCCCCAGGGGCAGGGCTAGCATAGCTTGCTGAGATTGAACCCCCAGCCTCTGCATGAGCCTAAGTAGGTACTTTAATCTGCTGAGCTATCTGGCCAGTCCTTCCTCTCTGTCTAGTTAGAATGTGAGCTATTTATGTGGACTTCTATAAAGTCCCGGAACTTTCCTACTTACATTCCTCCTTTTTTTTTTTTTTTTTTCCAGTACCAGTAATCAAACTTGGACCTTGTGCTGGCCAGGCAGGTGCTTAAGCTGCTGAGCTGTAGTCCTGGCCCTGTTCCTCCTATTTTGGAGGTAGATGATCAGAGCACAAACTGATCTTCCTTTCTTTTAGTCACACTTTCCTTCCCATTCTGTATTGGATGAGCTTTATCTCTAGCCTTTTTTTAATGTTTCATTTTGACACAGGGTCTCCCTGAGGCACTAAGTTGTCCAGGCTGGACCCACATTTCCAATCTTCCTGCCTTAGTCCCCAGAATGCTGGATTTACTGGCCTGTTCCACCATGCCTGCCTCTCTGCTGTTTCATAAATACTTTAACCAACAGAATCCTAATCTCCTGTGGGCTTTTGCATGGGGAAGAATGTTGGCCCATGTAGCAAGGATTATCCAGTGTTCCTGTGAATGAATGAGCTGGCACACATGTGCTGGAATTTCCAGGACCCCACAGGCTCTAGGCTGGAGAAGGCAGGGAGCTTCCTGTGTGCTGGTTGTGGCAGCAAGTGATTCCATGATGGGTAGAGAGTGTGAATACCAGGGGCCCAGGGAGCTGTGCCTCAGAAGAGTTCCACATGTGCATAGAGACATGGGACCCTTTATGGGTCCAGTGTCTTTGGGGGCGTCTCTGGTAAGTGAAGAGAACTTGCGTCCCTTTTGCAGTGTCCTGTGCAAGTTTGGAATAGTGGGAGTAGCATCCTGTCTCCTCTCTCCTTAGGGCCTCACCATGAAAATAATCCATAAGCCCCACTCCAGACACAGGACGAAGCACCGTGGGCCCTTTTCCCAGGGAGCCTAGAACACCTACCATGAACCAAGAAGCCAGGTAAGCATTTCTTCCTCACCTTCCCTATTGTCCTTTTTCCTACTATCTATTTCTCATTCCCCTCCTGCTGCCAACACCACTTCCCATAAGCTGTACCTCCCTGGGCTGCCCAGACCACAAACCTGCCCTTGGCCTCATGCAGCATGAGAATGACAGTTATGTATTCGATGTAGAAAGTCAAGAGGAGCCTCGAGCACATCTCAGCCCATTTTACAGATGATAAAATGAAGGCATAGATAAAGAAGAAACTGACTCAAGGTCATATCATCAATGTATTTGCTAGATGATGCTGCTGCAGTAACAATAGCCCCTGAAGTTTCAGTAGCTTGTCCACCAAAAGCTAGCATTTCTTCTTCCTACTTCTCATCTATTATAAATGAACTGGAAGCTCTAACCTATATCAGTGTCTTCCAGACCCAGGTTAAAAGAATGGCCATACTATGGAAAACTAGTCCCTAAAGCAGAGGAAAAGAGAGGGCATGTCAAATCACACTTTGGCTTTTAAAATGTTTGCACCAATGTTTATGTATCACTTTTGAGCATATGTCATTGGCCAAAGTATGTTTCATAGCTATGATCAGTACAAGAAGTGGGATGGTATGACCCTGCCAAGGGCTGGCCCTGAAAGATAGGGCAGCTGTGACCATCCTCAGTGCCCAGTGCAGAGAATTAGATTCAGAGCTGGCCTGGGAGTCCTCTTCTCCTGACTGTGGCCAAGGATCTTTCTTCTGCAATTCTCTGTCCCAGAGGTGTTTCCCATGGAAGTCACAATGACTCTTTCTCCCATGGATAGTTTTCCTTAGAAAGCTCATCGAGAAGATAAGACACCAACAGTAGAAACAGCAGTATGCGTTAGAACAACTGGAAGAGACCAAACTCTAGGATGAGAAATGCCCCCAAGTCACACCTCCCAGGAACGCTTTGCTTCCATGGCCCCATGCTCCCCTGGATGATTTCTTTAGGGGCAGTGTGGACTCTGGACAGCAGGGTACAGAAAACCAGTCATGCCCTACACTGAGACCACCCCCTTTTGTCAGGATCATCCAAAATCTGGGGTATTGCCCTTGCTTGGCTCCACGCAGAGCACCAAGGCAGAGGAAATTTCCTGGTCCAGGAGTCAAGAATCTTGGTTCTGATCCTGGCTCCCCATAGCCTTGGTGCACATCTCTTAATCTTCCATGGCCTGAGTCTTTCCAGCTACTCATGGGGACAGTGAATCCTACTTGAGAATCATAGATATGAACATAGTTCATGAATCCAAAAGCCTGTGTGAGCAAGGGGCTATTACTCTACTGGTTAAAATCAGAGAGGTTTAGTTCTGTTCATTTCACTAGGTATTGTTTGGGTTCCTTACATTTGCCAAGCACGAAGGGGAAGTATACTGAAGGACAGGAGCATCCTTAGTTAGCAAGTCAAGAGCTTGGCCGAGAATGCAGAATGCAGGAATGTATGTACACATGCAGATTTGTACAACACGGTCCAGGAGAGATGACCAGAAGGGCTAAGATGCCCTTGTAAAGTGGGCGACCAGGCAAAGCTGGCATCTAAGCCTTAGAACAGATAGTGACCATTAGAAATGCTGGCTCCAGGGTTAAGTCTCCAATTCCTTTAGAGTTATTGAAGTTCCAAGGATTAGACAAGATACAGAAAGCCCTTGCAAGCATGGTTAACATGCTTTCTCCATGTGCTTGCTACTATTATTACAGAAATAGTGCCAGGAAGTCTGTGTGGAAGTGTTGCAATTCCAATTTACTAGAACTATGATTTATTTAACCAATCTGCAATTGTTGGATGCTCAGATTGTGTCCAAGTTTTAACCATTATAAATAATCTTGCAAAGGGGCTGGGGAGATAGCTCCGTGGCACAAGTGCCTGCCTGGCAAGTGCAAGGTCATGAGTTTAAACCCCAGTCCCACACACACAAAAAAAGTTTAAATAAATAATCTTGCAATGAACATCTGTGTAATTAAAAATTGTGTGTACACTCATGACTGCTTCCTGAAGTGAGAGTGCTAGAAATGCAATCGTTGGTCCAAAGAACGTGTGCATTATTCAAGTTTTTGCTATGCAAATGACCCTTGCCCTCTGTTCCTATTCAAACCATGAGGTTGTTTGACAGTTCCTGTTTAGAAGGGGAGGATTAGTTTAGAAAAGAAATGGTTTGTATTAGTTGAGATTAAGTTCACTTTGAATATCATAAAGCCCTAAGCAACAGTGGTTAAAAAAGAATAGATGTGTATTTCTCTGCCCAGTACTAGAGGTTCAAAGCAGAGTCTGGGGAAGGAGGTTGGATTGATCCTACACTTCAGCACTGGCCTCTCCCTCAGTCTCAAGCATGGCTGCTCAAAGTTTAAGCACCATAGTGATATTTCAACCAACAGGAAGAAGCAAAAGATAATAAAATAATAAAGTAAAGTATAGACGGTACTTCCATTTCTGTCCGTTTGTCCAAAACTTAATTGCACAGGTGTATTGAACTATGAGTGAGGCTGGAAAATCAGGGACATTCTAGATGACTAGGGGACAGCAGGAGTTCTAGTACTGCAGCAGAAGAGAAGAACAAATGAGGGCAGGTCAGCGGGTACCTGTGCCACAGAGTGAATTCAGATGGTGAGGGTCACAAATGATCCATGGAAACAGGAATCCTTCCTCAGGAAACCATGCACAGGGGTGAGCTAGAGCCCTCCAGAGAGCAGGGGCAGCTAGAGGTGGCAGAGACATGAGGACCCCATCAGAAGACCCTTACTGCTGTCGTCTGCTACTCAGCGCTGGGGCTGGTTCTTGACTATCCCTCAACTCTCTCTTCTCCCCAGCTCCGTGAGCTCCCCTGTCCCCAGCACATCTGCCCCCATCTCACCAGCCTGCCCTATCCTTGCAGAGCAGCCACTCATGGACCTTGACAGCCTCCGTCTGAGCCATAAGAATCTGTGTGGCTGGCTGGTGAGGCTGCTCAGCACAAAGCAGGAATGGCTGAAATGCCAGATGAAGTTCTTCCTCCCTGATGCAGATCTGGCCTCCAATGATGAACCAGACCCTGAGCAGTGGGTCATCCAGCAGCTGCGGGTACTGCAGGCCCAGGGGCAAGCCACCTGGCAGTCATTCATCCACTGTGTATGCATGGAGCTGGAGGTGCCTCTGGGCCTGGAGGTGCCACTGCTGAGCACCTGGGGCCAGGATGATGGTAAGGACAGGTGGGGAGGGCATAAAGCCCTGTGACACTGGTGGTGGTGGGAGGCCCCTGGGGCCTGGAATCACACCAAGAGGGCACAACAAAACCAGGAACAAAATTTCACAACCCTAGGCACTTCCCAGAGCAAATTCCCCAGTGTCACTAAACCAAATGGGGCCTTGAGACCCTATGGCTACCTTGGCCCTGTGCCATTGCTCTGGTAGCCCAGAGGCAATGAGAAAACTCATGTGGCTCCTTCCAGCCAGAAGGGCCAAGCCGCTGTGGTGCACAAGAGGCTTATTCTAGCAACACACTGAGAAGCAATGACAGAGAGGGCCTTCTGACCTGTACTGAGAGGCAGCCGGTTTAATTCTGTTAAGAGGGTATTGCTTAAGTGCCTTCTGTTTCCCCCAGCACTGTGGGAAACATAAGATAGTTAGGGACATCCTTGATAGCAGGTAGGAATTCAGTCAAGAGCTCTACCATGGCTGAGAGAGAGGGATTCGTGGATGTGTGTATAGGCATGTGCAGATATGCACAGTGTAACATGTGTATACACACATATTCACACACATGCAAGTGTGTAGACATGTGTAAATACACACATGTATGCCCTAGATATACACGCACCATCACCTCTCCACCTGGTACCCTCCCTGGGTGTGGGCCTGAGCCGACATCAGGCCAGAGCTGCCAAAGAGTCATGCCACATCCCCACACTCCTGTTCTGTCCTCTCTTGCAGAGCTGCCCAGGCTGTTGGAAGCTGAAGAGGAGAGCCAGCCTGGACCTCAGCTCCACCATGGTAAGGCTTATGGTTGGAGAGTGTGGAAAGTGGTGAACACTGCTGAGTTCCCACATCCTCACCCCAGTGCTGCTCAGTGAACCCAAGGCCTATGCACTGAGCTACTTCCCTAGCCCTTATTTTTATTTTAAGACAAGGTGTCACTAAATTTCCCAGGTTGGGCTCAAACTTGCCTTCTTCCAACCTCAGCCTCCCAGAGCGCTGGGACTACAAGCATGTGCCAACATCCCTGGCTCCCCATCACAACCTGTACTAGAGGTTCAAAGCAGGGTCTGGGGGAGGAGGGTGGCTTGATCCTGCACCTTAGCACTGGCGTCTCCTTCATTCTCAAGCATGGCTCCCCAAAATGACAACCATTTCCTCCTCTTCACATGGCCCCCCACCTCTGCCCCTGATGTGTGACCAGGGGTCAGCACCCTGCCTCTTCCCATGGATCTAACTGGAGCCCCCAGGAGAGTCTGCAGTGTCATCCCTGGCCACCTTTGAACCTTCTGGCTGGTTTCCCACCCCTCGCCTCATCACCTAGAGCCCCAGCCAGGCTCTACTAGGAAACCCTAACCCTGTTCCTCATCAGGACCTCTGCTCTCCATGCCTGGAAGCCACTGACTGGTTTCCTGATGGAGCTTGGAGGGGTCAATGATTGGCTGGTAACTATCATCAACTGCTGACCGCCTCATAGTCTCAGAAGCTTGCTTTCCATCACAGTACAGCTCGGTCCAGCGGGAATGCACCGGATAACCCCAGCTCCCCAGGCTGTATCCAGGTCCCTCATTCCCTCCAGCCCTTATTGCTGAACTGGTAGTTGTCATGTGGCTGTGACTGGGGCTGATTGACAGTCAGTGGTGATCCCTGGGATCTGTGGGAGGACCTGCTACAATATTGAAATACTCTCAGACAAGTTCCAGCCCCTCCTTGCACTTTGCAGGGAGAACCCTCGCTCTGTGGCAGAGGTTATCTGTTGGACACTGTAGCTGGCTGTAGGGAATGCCATTTCCCTTCTTTCTTTGATGGGGCAGTGGTTCTGGGACCCAGCTTTTTGCACTGAGCTACGTCTTCATCCCTTTACTATTGTTATTTTTTTACTTTGAAATAGAGCCTCACTAAGCCCTAAGTACACAGACTGACCTTGAACTTATGATCCTCCTGCTTCAGCCACCCAGAGCACTGGGATTGTAGGCACTTTTCTTCCTAAAATTTTCTTAAATCCTCCTGCCTTTCTTGTTGCCTACAGCCCGCTCTCATTTTTCTTCTGAACTTTTCCACACTCTTCTGCAATCTGTGCAACCAGACAGGACTCAGGACACTGCTCAGAGCATGGACACTACTCAGAGCACTGAGAAATGGGGATGATACGGGCCTGACTTGGGAGGTGGGGCACAGGTCTGGCCAAGTCTGTTAGAAGTGTCAGCCTCCACAGAGCTTGGTCCTTCCTCGGTGGTGAGATGGCTGCGTAGTACTACATGCTTCTAGGGTTGTGGGCTGCAGGCTTGCTATCTGCATCTGGGTTGGGAGGTATCCAGGTCCAGGATGTACATTCCTGAAATCTCCAAAGCAGAGTCCTATGCAGATGCAGCCTTTGCCTGCCACCCACCTTCTAAACTTTATTTATTTATTTATATTATGGCTGGTTCAGCCTGCCCTGGGTGTGGAGCTGGCCCAGCATGTGGTTCCGGAAGGCAGTCCCTGCAGTTGCCTGAACTTGCCTAAGCAGATGCTTTGGACTGCTGAGCTATCTCACCGGCCCTGCCACTCACCTTCTTACAGTCCCTGAGTGCAGATGCACTTGTCTGCTGGCACCTGTTGTGGAATGGAGCCCCTGGAGGTGCTGCCCAGGGCCCCCAGCTAGCCCATTCCTTCTTCACTCTTTCTAGGCCTCAAGCGTCCCTGTCAGAAGTGTGAATTCTTGCCCCGCAGGAAGCACTGCAGAAAACACCGGCTAGGTGGGTCCAGGGTGGGAAGTGATCTAGCATGGGATAAGGTTGCACTGGGGCCTGGTCCAGAATCTAGACCCTGCCCCATGCTGGCAAGCCTCCAGCCTAGTGGCACTTGTCCATCACTCCTGCAGGAAAGAGGGCCTGGAGGGCCTTAGTGTGCAGAGGAGGGAAAGGGCCCCCCCACAGGCTGCAAGGGGCTTCTCCAGAGACAGTCTAACTGAAGGAACTGGAAACATTTCGTAGGTCACAGCTTTGTGATCCAGGCTCTTCCAGGGATACCCTCCCTCAGGGCTGTAGGGGCCTCTGGGGATGACTGACAGGACCTAAGCGAGTGGCAGGGATATGGGGTGAGGGTATGGAGTGATGAAAATGTCTGCGAACCCTTCATGGCAGAAATCCTGGGGGCCCCTGGAAGAAGGGGGCCACTGGGAGCTGGCCAGGCCAGGGGGAGAAGAAAGCGAACCTCCCTCATTCTGCACTATTATCCAGATGGTCTTGTCCTTGTCCAACCATCTGGAAACACACATACACACACACACACACACGGCATAGGTAGAGAATTCATGTCTCTGTCAAACCATCACTACCTCTGCCGTTAGTTCTCTTAGAGTAGCCCCCATCCTTGCCTGGGCCCCCGAGACCTCACCCTGACCTAGAAATGAAGAGGATGCCACATGGTATGACAGGCCCAGGTCAGCCAAGGTTGACAGGCCCACAGCTTATTGTGCTCGTGCTGAGGCAGCCCAGAGCTGGACTTCTCAGAAGGGACACGGGTTATTCTCACAAGAGGCTGCCCAGGAAGTCCCCTCCTCACTCCTACCTGACTGGAAGCTTTACCTCACTGACACTGTCACAGAACAGATAGAGCCATGACTCCCACACCTCCGCCCCACCCCTGCAAGAGCCTGTGCTCCTGGGAACCAACCCTTCCCGAAGCCCTGTGCACACATAGCAGGAGACACTGGTGGAGGCCTGGGCACCCCTGCTTTCATGTTATCTCCCTGTGTCTCTGCAGAGCTGGCCCAGAGGTACTTGCAGCTCCTGAAGACCTCTGCCCTCAAGCACTATGACAATGGATTCGTTGGGCCAGGGAAGGTCTATGTTCCCCCAATCCTGCAGTGGAGCAGGGCCACAGCACCCTTAGACACTCAGAAGGGGGCCGTGATGGGGGATCCCAAGACAGAAGATGGCAGTGATGTGAGCATCCAAGACCTCTTCAACTTCAAGTCCCCCAAGAGCTCACGGGTGACAGTGCTTCTGGGGAAGGCAGGCATGGGCAAGACCATGCTGGCCCGGCAGCTCTGCCTCAGGTGGGCTGATGGGTATCTGAACCACATTCAGGCCTTGTTTTTTTTTGAATTCCGTCAGCTCAACTTGATCACACATCTCCTGACATTGCCTCAGCTCCTTTTCGATCTGTACTTGAGGCCAGAGTCGGGCCCCGAGGATGTCTTCCAGTACCTGGAGGAAAACGCCAGCAAAGTTCTGCTGATATTTGATGGGCTGGATGAGGCCCACCACCCCACTGCCAGCACGGAGACTGTGGGGCCTGATGGCTCTGGCCCTGTCCTCACCCTCTTCTCTGGCCTCTGTCGTGGGACCCTCCTGCCGGGCTGCTGGGTGATGGCCACCTCTCGACCTGGGAAGCTGCCCTCCTGCCTGCCCACAGAGGCGGCCATGGTCCACATATGGGGCTTTGACCAGCTGCGAGTGGAGAAGTATGTGAACCACTACTTCAGTGACCAGCCATGTCAGGAGGTAGCCCTCACAGAACTGCTGGCAAACAGACATCTCCGGAGCATGTGTGTGGTGCCGGCACTGTGCAGACTTGCTTGCCTTTGCCTGAACCATCTGCTCTCTGCAGGCCTCCCAGACCAGTCCGCAGCCTCCCTTCTGCCCACTGTGACCCAACTGTACATGCAGATGCTTCCTACGGGCAAGTCCCTTCTTGCCACGTCCCTGGTAGGTCTCGGAGAGGTGGCCCTGAGTGGCCTGGAGACTGGGAAGGTCATCTTCTGTGACAGAGATGTCTCCCCACCCATAATGGCCTTTGGGGCTACCCATAACCTGCTGACCTCCTTCTGCATCCGTACAAGCCCTGGGCACCAGGAAACAGGCTATGCCTTTGTCCACCTCAGCCTGCAGGAGTTTTTTGCTGCCCTGTACCTGATGACCAGCCCCACAGTAGACAAGGACACACTTGCCCGCCACGTCATCCTCAAATCTCACTGGGTGCATCGGACCAAAGCTGGGCCGGGCCTTATGGACCACCTTCCCACCTTCCTGGCAGGACTGGCATCCCACACCTGCCGTCTTTTCCTCAGCCAGGTGGCCCAACAGGATGAGACCTGGGTGGGCACAAGACAAGCTGCTATTGTACAGCTGTTGAAGAAGTTGGCTGTCCGCAAAGTCAGGGGCCCAAAGGTGATAGAGCTGTGTCACTGTGTGGCTGAGACTCAGGATCCTGAGCTGGCCAGCCTCACTGCCCAGAGCCTCCCCTACCAACTGTCCTTCCACAATTTCCCACTGAACTACATAGACCTGACTGCCTTGACCAGTGTTCTGGAGCACAGAACCAGCCCCATCCACTTGGAGTTTGAGGGCTGCCCACTGGAGCCCCACTGCCCTGAGGCTCTGGCAGGCTGTGGGCAGGTGGAGACTCTTAGGTAAGTAAGAGCCAAGGAGGACAGAGATGACAGCAGAGGGAATTGAGATTTGGGGGGAGCAGAGCCTGGATTTAGATCTTAAATATCAGAACAGAGCAGCCCTGAGTGCCACTTACCCTGGGACACAGTGGGGCAGCGCTATGCTTTAATAGGACTGCTAGAGGCCAGCTGGATCCTCCTCCTGCCTGTGCCTTCTGTGGTTTTGTGGTCTCTTTTATTGATCATGAATCTCTTCTGATCCCAGCTGCTGCTAAAAACTGTTGGACTTTGGGCAGCTGCTGAGGTTCTTCATTCCTAAAATGAGTCACTTTGAGGATGAGATGGGATAAGGCGCAGAGCAAAGGCTCAGTGTTGGCGTCAGCTCAAGCAAAGGCAAGGCTGCAGTCAAGGCAGCCTCCTCAAATAGAAGCATTTGTTCCCCAAAGCTGGATTTCTCTCACGGAAAAGTCAAAGCTAAGTCCAGGTTGATGGCATGGTATAGGTCCATGTGGTCAGGTAGGAACTCAGAAACCTACTCTTTTTTTTTTTTTTTTTTTTTGGTGGGACCAGGGTTCGAACTCACGACCTTGCACTTGCCCAGCAGGCACTTGTGCCTCGGAGCTATCTCCCCAGCCCCTAAGACACCTACTCTTCTTGCTTTATCATCCACTGGGCATCTTATCTGCATGATCAAAACTGGGTCATGCGCAACTGGCACTCTGGTTTAGAGGAAGGCACAGCCACTCTATTAAATGTCAGCTTCAACCTAGGACATATCCCTCAAAGTAGCATTGGTGAGCACATCGTCACATGGACACTTGGAGCTGCAAGAGAGGTTGACAGTGATGTCTCTGGCTGGGAAACCATGTTATCAGCCAACTTCTATTTCTATGGATAAAGTAAAAGATGAATTCTTTGGGTAAATTTGTCTCTGCTGGAATCTGTAGTTGTTAAGGCTACACCTACAGTGACAACAATAACTGTTACTAGATTAAGCCTCATCTGGTAGAGGAGGAGGTGGTGATGAGCTCTAAGCCCTGCCCAACACTGACCCTTAGCCTCTTCGCTTCTTCCCATACAGCTTTAAGAGCAGGAAATGTGGGGACACCTTTGCAGAAGTCCTCTCCAGGAGCTTGCCAAACATGGGGAGCCTGAAGAAGCTGGGGTGAGCCAAGGCTTGGAATCAAGAAGGGCCTTTTGCTGAGGGTGCCTGGCACTCTCTTTCTTTCCCTCTGTCCTACACAGGACAGATTCCAGTCCTACCCTCACCTGCCCCCATTCCTTCCCACCATTTTTGCATACCTATAGGTTAGCAGGAAGCAAGATCACTGCCAGAGGCATCAGCCACCTGGTGGAGGCTTTGCCTCTCTGCCCTCAGCTGGAAGAGGTCAGGTGAGTGATCTCCAGAAGGGCTCATTCTCCAGGAAAAGGGGTCATTGCCAAGCTCCCAGGTCAGCCCTAAAGGGTAGATTGGGTTCTGCGTATTCCATCAAGATCTGAACTGTAATTTTCAATGAGACCCAGAGAATGTAGTAGCAACACAAGCGCAAGCCTCCCAAAGACTTCAGACCAAGGCTCTGTCATCTAATATTTTGAGCCATCTTTAAGGACTATGACTTCTGAAGCACTCCTTTGTTGTGATCCCAGGAAAAGAGATAGCAGTGTATAGGCAGGAGGTGGGCACCATCGTTATGCATGAATGCATAAAACACATATCTTCACATTTGTGTACATATGTATACATTTGAACAAGACTGCACATTTACCTGCTTAAGTATGTGCCCCTACCTGCCCATTCATAGATATATACATGTATGACACACGCATGCACTCTTAGAGACAAATACATGCTAACAAGCACAGACAAGCACAAATGTACCCTTTTCTTGTTTTGGACCAAGGGCCCTGGGGTGGGGGCCATGACTCTCCAGTCTTTCACTGGCAGGAGCACTACTGGCTTATATGCCTCTTTTAGAAGATGCATCCTGGCACAAAGATACAGCACTTCTTAAGTAAGATGTATGTCGGACCACAGTCTCTCTTGTCACCTCAGCTGGGTGCCTTTGTTACTAATCAGTCCAGTGAGGACACATTTTGGAATATTGATACCACTGACATGTACCTTTCTTTCCTAATCACTGGGAATGACGTGACTCTTTTATTTCATTACCCACAATTTTTTTTTCAGTCATCTCAACATCTCAACTCCTCTGTCTCTCCAACTAAGGATGCAGGCAGAGCTGAACTATGTACCCCACTTGGCAGGTGGAAAAGGAGAGATCAGAGAGGATAGCACTTGGCCTGGACCTCAGGATGAGTGAAGGCTAGAGCTGAGGCTGGAAGAGTGTGTGTCTCCAGTATCCCTGTCTAGACCGCTTATCACCTGCAGGCTGAGAGACCTTAGCGGAGTTGAGCCTCAGCCATACTGCCCACGGGCCCAGGGAGCAGGGTAACATGCCTCACTCTACTTGACAAGACCTGCACATCTAGATCCCTAGGACCACCAGGCATAAACTCCGCCCCTGGGGACTGAAGTTCACTCCTAGCTGTGTGTGTTGCATCCCAGGAAGTATCTCACCCACTATTCCTGGATCCTTGCTTTGTGTCTCTGGGCATGAAGGTGGCCATGATTGTCACCTGCAAACTGGGGAATCCAGGGAGTACATCCCCAAGGCTGAAGGATTGAACCTCCATTTATCTACAGTTTGCAGGACAACCAGCTCAAGGACCGGGAGGTGCTGAACATTGTGAATGTATTGCCCAGTCTTCCTTGGCTCCAGAAGCTTGAGTAAGTGGTCTTCCACTCACATAAACCCAGTTGATGTCTTGGCCTGAGTCACCCCTCTCTTAAAAACCACTGATCAGTGATCCACTTCTGACACTTTTGCTGTAATTGTGCAGCCTGAGCCACAACAATTTCTCCATATCAACCCTGTTCTCCTTGGTGAAGGTGGCAATCACATGCCCTACTGTCAGGATCCTGCAGGTCAGGTGAGTAGAAGGAAGGGGACCTTGGCCTTCAGGTTTGGAAAAAAAAAAAAAAAAGATAGAGTTGGAAAAGGAGGAGAACTATAGTCTGCAAGATTTACATATGCATACTCAGGTCTGTTTTACTCAAAACCATAGTTCCAGAGCCTAACACAGACCTAGTGTCTGGTGATGGATGGATGGATGGATGGATGGATGGATGGATGGATAGATGAATGGGTGGGTGGATAAGTAAATGGACTAATGCGAAGATAGAATGTGGAAATCTAATCCAGGAAACGAATTAAAAGAACAAGTCCCCGTGCGTCGCTCTCCGTGGTGCTGAAGACACGTTACACATTTGAATCACTAGATAGGTTACGCGTTCTGTTCCTTAGTACTAAAACAATTACAACTCCTCAGCTCTTTATTTATTTTTTATTTTTGAGCCAGTGTTTCTTTGAATTGTCCAGGATGGGCTTAAACTTGCTACCTCCCTGTCAGCCTCCCAAAGTGCTGGGATTGCAGGCACTTGCTACTCCACCTACTTTACAACTCCTAATTTTATTTTATTTATTTATTTATTTATTTGTTTGTTTGTTTATTTATGTATTTATTTATTTTTCTTTTTGAGACAGGGTCTTGCTATGCAGTTGAGGCTGGCCTTGAGCTCACTTTTGTAGCCCAGGGTGGTCTTGAACTCACACCAATCCTCCTGCCTCAGCTGCCCGAGTGCCAGGATTACAGGCGTGAGCCACCACGCGTGGCTTTTCTTTTCTTTTTCTTTCTTTCGTTTCTTTTTTTTTTTTTTTTACAACTCCTAATTTTAAACTCACAGCATTACTGTTTTTTATTTCATGTAAGAAATTACTTTCTTGACTTTTAAAAAACACTTTGGAAGAATTCAACAAGTAACCTCGGATTTTACATGCCTGAGTTGGAAAACTTTTGCCAGCCCTCTTATGTCTCTCTGAATTATAAAATCCACTTTCCCTGGGATTTGGGGGCAGGAAAAGCTATGCAGGTGAGAGCAATGTGCAGGATTTTCATGGCTTGGTGTTTGACCCTTTAGGAAGGCAGAAGTCATCTTCCTTCTTTCCCCATCTGCAGAGATGGCTACAGATCTACAAAGGTAAGCAGCTGAGGAGGTGTGGGAGGTGACCTGGTTTGGAGAGTTGGGGGAAGTGTGGCCAGGAAGAGCTGAAATGCTGATTCTTCCTGTCCTGTCATGCTGAGTAATGAATTACTGCACAGAGCAGGGATGAACTTTTTTGGTTGGGGAAGGTCTTGCTATGCAGTTCAGGCTGGCCTCAAACTCACTACATAGCCCAGACTGGCCTTGAAGTCAGGGTGATCTTCTTGCCTCAGCTTTTTGAGTGCTGGGATTATAGACATACACTACCATGCCAACCTGGGGGGAGGATTTTAATTTCCTCTAGGATATCTGACCACATCTAGCCCCTTTACATAGGGAAATTCTCAAAGTCACAGAGTGAGCTAGACCCTTAGGCAGGACAGGAAACATTTAGCCTGATATCACTGTGTGAAGAAACTCTGGGGAAAGTCTTACAGGAAAAAGGAGAGGGCAGTGATGGTATCTGCATCTTAGGGTTGTTGTGAGGATTACATAAGCAAATATGTGGAAGTATTTCACACACTGACAGCATGTGAACAGCGCTCAAACACAGGCTGTTCCAGCTCTGCATGGGTTTCCACTGGGTTCTTCCTGAATGGGCGAAGAAAGGGAAGCTGCTGTTCCTCTGAAGGAACACTCCTTATGGATGCCCCATGTTCCTGTGACTCCCTCATTGTGGGGGGTACAGCAGGGGCCCTCAGCCTCCAGAGATTCAGAGAAAAGCCTAGTCCATGAGATCTGGCTCCTGCGCCCAGGCCAGTGTTTTATTTATTCTTGTCAGAGCTCCAGACTTACCAGAAAAACACAGCCAGAAGAAAGAGCTCCAGAGGAGAACTCTGGTTATCAGGTACTGCAGTGGGGTCCCCTTCCTAAAGGAGAGGTGATGTGGGGGCAGACTCCTTCCCAAGAGTGACATAGCAGGGTCAGGAAGGATAAAGGAAGGGCAGGCATGGGGTAGGGAAGGATGTGGATAAGTCCCCTGACTTGACTCAGGAACATGTCATACCAGTTGCAGCTACTGCTGAGTGGGCCCTTACTTACCCTGTGCTGAGCACAGCCCTGGTGCTCTGTACCCATCACCTCGTAATGAGACTTCTGGGGGGCCTGTGGAATACATTTATTCTTCCCATATGACAAAGAGGGAAACTGAATCTCAGGTAGGTTGGTGCCTTGCCCAGGATGGCCCAGCTGCTAAGACACCTGCAGTCCCCAGACCTGTAAGTCCACGTGTCCCCCAACCCTCAGAGCTAAAGGGCACATGGCACAGCTGAGCCCCTCTGCCTCCATCTCTCCTCCAGACTCCAGAAATGTCAGCTCAGGGTCCACAATGCAGAGGACCTCATAGGCCTGCTCCGGAAAGGCCCCTGGCTGGAGGAAGTGGAGTGAGTGACTGGGGCGGCCCTGGGGCAGAAGCTGGGGTGGGGGTGGGAATGGGAGCTCAAGGAGGGGAAGTAGGCAGAGCTGGGCCTCACTTTTTGGGAGTTGAGAGGGTGCTGCACCATGCAGGAAATGGGGTTCCAGGTGACTGTATTTAGCACTTGTCTTGTGCCAATGTTCTGCGAGGGGCTTGTGTGTGCATCAAGTTGAGTCCTCTGGTTTCATGAGGTGAGCGCTGTTACTGTTCAAGGCTATACAGAGGAGGAAGTGAAGCCACAGAAAAGTAGATTTGTTCAAGGTGAAACTGACAGGAAGAGTCCAGGCCAAGATGCTAGTCCGGAGAGTCCAGCTTGCAGCTGCCACCCTCAAACTATTGTCACCCTTGTCCCTGGGGTCTGCAGAGAAGAACCTTAGTACCCCTGCTCCAGTTCCTGGGCAGAGCCAAGGAGACTAGGAGCTGTAGGCTGGGGAAGGTCCTGCAATGGCAAGCAGAAACACCAAAGACACTCCCAGGGTTTGGAGGCAGATTTATTTACATCGGTGGGCACTGATCAGGATCATTTGCAAAATATCAGGCTCTGATCTCTGGTGGTCTAAGGCTTATATGGGATGAGCAAGTGGGAGGCACAGAGGCAGAGTGGCTTGTCAACTGGGGACTGATTCTTACAATATGCATCACAGTGACCAGCTGTTTCTAGGAAACAAGAGGAACTGGGACTGGAACAGGAACTCACCCGGGAAATTAAGAAACTGATGTATCTTGGCTAAGGAGGAGGGGGCATCTTCTGCTGCAGTCCCACTGTGTCTCCAGGAGGCAGCCACTGGGACTGTCCTAGGAAATCTTCCCCAGGGTATGGAGGTGGAGTGAAGAAATACTACTGCCATGGCATAAGGTGGAAGGGTACAGGCTGCCCTGGTGATCACCTCTTGGTTCTTACCCTTGAGCCTTTGGGAGAACCAGGACAGAATTAGAAGACATCAAATATTTGTGCCTACCTCAGTGCCACCACCGAGACCACCCTTCCCCTGTGCTCTCACCTGAAGCAGTGACCACCGTCCCACCAGGTCATACAGACAACACCTCCCTGCTCCCTGGCCCTCCCTACAGCCAGCCCACCCTGAATGGACTTAAATAGCTCCCAGGACTGTCTCCTCTCTCCAGCTTCTTCATCCTCCTCCCAGTCCCAGCTTCCCTCATCTCCCACCTGGTTTCCCATCAGCTTTCTCACTGACTTTTCTGTTTTGCCTCCACCACCTCCTCCTGACAGCAAGAACTGCATTTCTGCTACCTACCAGTCCCTTATTCCCATTGCTCCAGATAAAGTGCACATTCTAAAGTCTTTTTTGGTCCAGAACCCTGCTCTCACCCCTCACCAACCTGCTTCTTACCCTGACACCTCATTCCACCTCCGACCCAGACACATCAGGTCCCTTTTGGGTGCTCCCATGCCTTTGGACATGCTGTTCCTATTATCAGTAACACTCCTCCCCAGGTCTCCTCTGCCCCTTGCCTGCTTTTTTTTTCTAGAACATAACAAGAATTTCAAGAAAGTCTTTCCCCCACACTGGGTCAGCTGTCTCAGTAATTATGGAGTTCATCACAAGATACCATTATGGAGGTGTCTTAATTACTTCTTACTCATTGCTGGGACAAATGCCTGACACCCAAAGTGAAGGAAGGAAAGTTTTATTTAGCTCATAGTTACTGGAGGTTTTAATCCATATTTGGCTGGCCCAAGGCTGAATGGAACAGGGCAGAGAGCATCTAGTTCATGGCGGTGGAATAGCAACAATCTTGACAGAGGCAATGGAACAACCAGGGGAGCAGAGACTAACAGCAAGACTCTGTCTCTCTGTCTCCCTTTATATTACACTCAAGCTCTCTGCCTCAGCCTATCTGCCTTAGGCCACACCCATAATCCCAGAAGGACTCAGACCCGTAATCCCATCAGTACTAAAACACATAATCCGAGTGGATCATGAGTCAAGTCTCAAACTCTATTGCATGAGGCTTTGGGGGGACAACTAGACATAAACCGTAACAGGAGGGTATAGCACAAAGGAATAGCCAAGGGTGAAGTATTATTAAAGTTAGGGTATTTGGGTTCAAATCCAGGCTGAGCAAATGCCTTAACCATTCTGTGGCTCAGTGGACCAATCAGTAAGATGAGGATAACAATAATGATGCCTACATCCTAAGGATTATTGTGAGGATGAAAGGTGGTCACAGTTGCAGAAGCCCCAGGCTGGTGATGGTGAACCTTTGACAGGCTGCATGTGATAAATGCAATCCTGAGCCCATTTATTCATCAGAGTTCCAACACTGCAATTGAACCCAAATACTGTGGGTTTAATTTGGGAGAAACAGCTCATACAACTCATGATGTCATCACAGAGAGGGCTCTGTGTGCTCGCTGGGGCTTATGTGCTATAGGCTCTCTATCACTGCTCTAGGCCATGCTGGCTATGTCATGTGCAGCTGTTGCCTTTAGTAACATGAACACTCATCAGGGTAGTGATGTTGTGAGTGAAGTTAGTGAGGGCTGCGAGTGTGGAGGGGGGCAGGGAAGACCCTGTCCCCACCGCACAGGGCAGCAGACCCTTCTGTTTCAGCCTCTCAGGAAACCAGCTGGAAGATGAAGGCTGTCGACTTCTGGCGGAGGCTGCGCCCCATCTCCACATCACTGGGAAGCTGGAGTGAGTTTTTTCCTCACCTCCGGGTGACTCAGAGGGTCCCAGGGAGCCCCTGGTTCCTGATGGCCCTGGTTCCCACCTGCACCGCCAGTAGTGATCATACCCACCCGCTGACCGCCCTACTTTCTCCACATCCTGCAGAGTTGGCTTGGCCTCTGCCTCTGCCTCTGCCTCTGCCTCTGCCTCTGCCCTACACTTCTCATAGTCCCATCTCTGTGTCCCTCACATGTGGGAACTCACATCACAGCCATGTCACAGTTCAACCCTGAAGTAGGAGTGGGGATGCTACACTGGGCAGCACTAAGATGTGGGGTGCATGGGTGGGGGGGTTTAGATTTAGACATTGAAATAGGAAATGGCATGTTAGGTTGTGATTCCATTTGGGGGTGACAGAGTGGATGTTGGGGTGCCAAGATGGAAATGAAGGAAGTTGGACTGCTGGGAATATTGTGGTTCTTTGGGGAGAAGATGTGGGGGTGGTGTTTGAATGGGGTGTGTTGGGCTGTTAAAATCACATTTGGGTTGGACTTAGGGGAGCATTGAGGTTGTGCAAGTTTGGAGTCTTGGCTTTGTCTCTGTCACTTAGCTTTATGGGTCTGGGAATGGAATGGAATCTCTTGCAGCCTCAGATTCTCTACTTGTAAAATGGGATTCCATGGGGCATGTATGTACAAGGACTGTAATTCACAGCCTAACCCATCAGTGCTCAAAAGCTGGTGGTTATTCTACAGAATAGTAAACTGAGGCTCAGATGCATAGGGGGCAGAGGGTCAGTAGGTTCTTACACCTCTAGCAGGAGAACTTTTTTTTTTTTTTTTTTTTTTTTTGAGACAGGGCCTCGCTATGCAGTTGAGGCTGGCCTTGAGCTCACTTTTGTAGCCCAGGCTGGTCTCGAACTCACACCAATCCTCCTGCCTCAGCCTCCCGAGTGCTGGGATTACAGGCATGCACCACCATGTCCAGCCCTAAAAACTTATGGAATTTTTTTTGGGGGGTGGGGTGGGACCGGGGTTTGAACTCATGACCTTGCACTTGCCAGTCAGGCACTTGTGCCATGGAGCTATCTCCCTAGTCCCTCGAGCAGGAGAACTTGATTGGAGGTGGGGTCATGTGCCTCTTAACTCAGCTATTGGGGCCCCAGGGGTGTCAGCCAGTAAGCTGTGGAGCCCAGAGGAAGGCTAGCAGCCTACTGATGACCCCTTCCCCCCTCTCCCAGCCTCAGCAACAACAAGCTCTCTGTGGATGGGGTTCCCCATGTGCTAAAGGCTGTGAACATGTGCAGGAGCCTGACAAAGCTGCATATCAGGTAGGAGTCTGAAGGACCCTATGATTCCCACCCCAACCTAGTGCCCTGGGCTCTCACTTTATCTCCTCTAGTTTTAGAAATTTTTCTAGCCCCAGGCCTTAGGGACAGACCTCTAGAAAATATTGCTGAGACAATGACCAGTCCCCATCCTACTGTGGCACCAGCTCCTCAGGAGAGCTCCTGGGGCTGGCAGGAGCCATCACTTGACAGGTTACATGCAGGAGCTACTGTCACAAAGCAGAAGGTTCAACCCTCCAGCTAGCTCTGCCTCTGCTGGGTCAAACTTTGTAGTGTTCTAGGTCTGCCAGGGCTCCCTGGGGCCAAGCTGGGGACCTGTTCCACTCAGCTTTCCCTGGCTACTGATTGGTTTCTCCTGAAAGCAACAGCACATGCACAAGAGACCAAAAAGGCCCTGTCTAGGATGGAACCCAACTTTATGTCTGTAAGTCTCATTGTTTAGTATGAAGACCTGGGGACAAGTGTGAATCGATGTCCACACAGTGCTCCTTGTGAGGGAAGGCCCCCACTTAGAGGAGGCCCCTGCTTTACACACCTCAGAGAGGAGAATTGACCTCACGCATGAGGTTGATGAGGGACATAAGTTCTCTTTGCATGAAGATACAGTGAAGACCCTGATGACACTCCATTCACTTCTAGGAACTTAACCTACCCAAGCCATTGTGATTGTGTGAACACATATGGCCATAGGGGTGCTCACCCAGGTTGGTTGTAACACGAAAAAATGGAAATACTGTATGCCTTTGATAGTAGGAGATTAGTTAAATAAGCTAAGTTTCTCTCAGAGAAAAGTAACCATGAAACCATAAAAAGACTACCTAGATAACTTTTTTTTTTTTTTTTTTGGTCTTTTTGAGACAGGGTCTCTCTGTACAGTTCAGGCTGGCCTTGAGCTCAGTTTTGTAGCCCAGGCTGGTCTCGAACTCTCACCAATCCTCCTGCCTTAGCCTCCCGAGTGCTGGGATTACAGGTGTGCACCACCATTCCTGGCTTACCTAGATAACTTTTAATGTGAAAGGTTGACTATGGTATGGTAACTATACACAAAAGTTTTAATAATCATCTTTATCGTAAAGCTTTCAAACACACTCAGAGAGGTAGACAGAACTGTGAAATCTGTTCCCTTCAACAATGATCAGTTGTTAATAATTATAACTTGCCACCCTAACTTCCTACTTCTTGAGATCTGTAAAAGAAAAATTTGAAAGAGAATCTGTCAAGTGCCATTTTTAAAGAAAAAGAGTAGTTGTGTAAAAAGCTAGAGATCTGAAGAGGCCATTCCAAAAGGTTAAGATTGATCTATGTGGGGTGATCAAGCTCCATGATGAATTTTTACATTTTAAAAAGTATGACAATGAAAGACATATGGCCCTGAATTTCCCACAAATTACTCCTCCTCTTTCCTACACATGAATCCCATCATTCTTGCCATGTTCTGAAAGCAGTTCTGGAAGTCATCCTTCATGAATGTCCCTAGGAGGTATGAACGTATACATCCAGAATGCCACTGCTGACTATGGTCCAGTAGAAAAGCAGGCTTGCAAAAGCCTCGCACGGTGTCCTCATCCACCTCGGTCAGCAGACCTGACCCCAGGACACTCTGGCTCTCCCTAGTGTCAAAATGATGTATAATCCTTCTGAACTGTTCAGAACCTCAAGGCAGTCACAGCATCACCACTAAGAATGCTCATGTGAGAAGACTGCCAGAACCAATTCAGGAAGGGGCAGGAGTGATGGGATACGTGTGTTTGAAGTAAAGGAGAATAGCTTGTGGGGGATTCATGGCAATACTTTTCAGTATAATAATTTTTTTTTAAATTAAACATTTGTCATATTTTTTCAATCCCACATCATACTCCAGTTATATGAAGGCCAGTATCCCAAGCGCAGAGGGCTGGGAGCCCAAGAGAGGACTAGTGTAGAGAGGCAGGAGAGTCTCCATCCGAAGTCAGGGAAATGGCCAGGGAAACCAGGGAAAAGGCAGCAGTTAACTTGTTTTCCACAGACTTGCCTCAAATGAGATTCTACTATGGCAATAGATGCATTTATGAAATCCGTGACCAAAAGACCTCAGTCCCTGAAACCTCAGAGGAAGCAGGAAGAAAGTCAGAAGTGGCCAGCTGGAGGACCAGGGACGGGGATTGGCTCCCTAGGAGCTCCTCAGCCCCAAGGTCAAACTAGGGCACAGAGCAGCAGGGACAGTAACCTGTTTGGAACTTCTCTTCTCTCCACAGCCTACTGCACAAAGCAGTGGTCTTTACATTTGCCCCGGAGGCAGAGGAGCAGCAGGGGATCCAGGAAAGGTAGTGTCCCCCACACCCCCCATCCTTGCTGGCTGGAGTGTATGTCTCCCTGACCTCACAGCTGGGCAACGAGGTTGACTTGGAGAACTTGGTGAATTCCTGAGGGTGCAGGGAGTGAGCAGAGGGGCCCATGAATGACACACTGGAGTGGGACTGGGATTGTCAGGGAATCATGTTGGGGAGACGGAGGCCTGCAGCCTAACTGGACCTGGAGCTCTGCTGTTGGTCAGGACTTCTGGCCCTCTTTGATCAGTTCAGGGGGTGTTTGCCTCCCCCAGAATCACCTCCTGGATTGCCCCAGTGCAGCACTTGGGTAGAGATGCAGGTCTTTGCTCCTTAATGTCCTCCCACAATCTTCACTGTGGGGTCTGGACTTTGAAGTTTTGTCTGGGGTTGGGATTGGCCTCTCTGATGTCCATGGTGACGATGAAATTAATGGTAACAGAAGCCAAGGATAATGGAGCATTTTCTGTGTGTGCACCAGACATTGAACTAAGACAATTCAGGTGCCTATTATCCCACTGTGGGGTTGGGCGACTTGTCCCATCATACACCAGGTCAAATGGAAACCAAGATTGCACTGACTCTGGGCTGAGTAGGGTTTGCCTGGCAAGCTAGGGGGACTTTGGGGACAGTGGCTGAGACACCTGTCAGAGGGCCTCCGTGTGTGTACCTGCAGGCCTGCTTTTCTTGAAAACTTCACATCCTTGAGAGCCTCTGAGCCATCCCAAGGGATCAGGTATGGTGCTGGTCTGGCATGTGGGCTTCTGGCCTCGTCCCTTCCTTGTCCCCAAGCCTCAAGGCCCAAGCACACATATTCCATAGGGCCACCATGCCCTGCTGTGTCCAGGAGCTGTGTGGTCCTTCCTGGGTAGCTCACACCAGGTGGGCCAACTCCTTTGGTCACCTTCCCTGGACTCCCCAAGCCTTAGTAGCAATAGGATTGAGGGGACACTGAAAGGGAGGAAGGTAATCCTGCTGTTTTCACCTGGGGCCTCACTGGGGCTCTGCCTGGTCCCTACAGGCTTCCCACCCCACTCCTCCCCTCTTCCGGTTCTGTCTCATTCCTTGTGTCTTTCATAGTCTCTCTCTCTGCTGCCCTTAGTCTTCTTTTCTGGCTTCCTGTCTCTCATCTCTGACTCTCTCTGCCTGTATGTGACATCTTATAGATGTGTGCTTTGAACCCTCTTTGTCTGTCTGTCTGTCTGGCTGGCTGGCTGGCTGCCAGACATTCCAAGGTCCCTCTTTCCCTGGAAGCCTGGCTCATTAAGTCTGGGGTGACAGCTGGCTGCCACCTCTGCAGTGAGCAGGTGATGCTGAGCTGTGGATCTACCCCTCTGCAGACTGACACACTGTGGCTTCCAGGCCAAGCACGTAGAGAAGCTCTGTAAGGCGCTGGAAGGAAATTGCCACCTCGCCCGTCTCGGTCACCTTGAGTGAGTGTCTGCACCATGGAAGGCAGCATGTGGGGGTGATCAGAGTTCCTCCATATTTCACTTTGGGGTCCTTTGATATTTCTGTAGAGATTGAATCCAAGGCCTTCATGCTGAGCTATATCTCCAGCCCTTTTTGATTTAGAGAAAATGTCTGACTAAGTTACTCAGGCTGGGCTCAAAATTCTGGTCCTATTCCCTCAGCCTACCAGAGTGCTAGGGTTCTTTTTTTTTTTTTTTTTTTTTTTTTTTTTTTTTTTTTTTTTTTTTTTAATAGAGGTTTTATTTTATTTTATTTTCAAGTTTCAATTTTTTATTGTTTAAATTTAACAATGGTTATATTACATGCTAGGGTTCTATTTGATTTTTAGGACTTATATCAGGGGTTCTTTCTTTTTTGAAGTCACGAATGATTCTCTGCTCAAATGTATATCCCCACCCTCTGAAGCCTGTGCTGATCCCCTGAGAATCCATGAGTTTCACAGAAGAGCCCGGAGGGCTTCCAGCCACCTGTGTGGGACAGGCTGAGCCCTGTTCAGGTGTCCCAGGCTGTATCGTGGCTTCAGGAGAAACCAGGAGGGCCAGGCAGAACTGGAGCCATGCTGCTGCTGAGCCTGCTCAGCCTCCACTGACCTTCCCCTCCCCCTCTCAGCTTCTCTGGCAATGCTCTACAGGATGACGGGGCTGTGTTGCTGACCCAGATGCTCCCAGGGCTGGGGCCCCTGCAGTCCTTGAAGTGAGTAGCCACCTGGCAAAGCCCCTGGGGCTGTCTTCTGCAGGATGAGAGGCAGCATTCTGTGTCCCCTTGTCCTCCTCCTGGGGTTATGCTAAAGAGGCCATGAGAAAATGCATGTGAATCCCTGGGCCCAGTCCCGGACTGAGACAGGTGACAGCTCTAACAAGGGCAGCAACTGCCTATTCAGATTAGAACAATCCACAGCTCAGGGAGAATCAGGCCTTGTGACTCAGTGATCTAGTTTCAGCTTCTATCTTCTGCTCAGGCTGCTTCCATCTCTGCAGGACTTCCACATTAGAGCAATCTGGCCCATATTAGGGGAGCATGAGGCATTATGGGAAGCGCTGTGGAAGCCTAAGGATGTAGTAGGTGATTGGTGACCAGCAGCCTTCTGGCTTTCAGGCTCCAAGGCAGGGCTGTTTGATGGATCTTGGGGTGGAGTCTCAGGGAGGCTTTACAAATAGAGGATACCCAGGTAGGTATGCAAGACTGCCAAGGGTCCTGCATACCTGGGGAACAATGGGGAGGTGTTCAGCATGGGAGAGAGACCATGCAAGGAGCTCAGGCACCCCAAACCTTGCCTGAAGCAGACCAGGGTTCCTGGGTCCTAAAAGGTCCCCGGTATTCTTGGCTCCTGTGGCTTCCTTCTCCTCCCAAGGTTTTTTTGGGCCTAAGTATGAGGAACCCTGGTAAGAGGTCATAGGTCCTAGACTTTTTTTTTTTTTTTTTTTTTTTTTTTTTTTTTTTTTTTTTTTTTTTTTTTTTTTTTTTTTATTTTTCCTTGTTTCAGAACCTTTATTTGTTTATTCACTCATTTTTATGGCCGGCTCAGCCCGCCCGGAGGGCAGGGCTGGCGCAGCATGTGGTGCTGGGAATTGAACCGCGGTCCCTGAAGCCACCCAAGCTTTCCGAAGCAGGCTTTAGACCACTGAGCCATTCCGCCGGGCCCCAGGTCCTAGATTTTGAGCTAGCTCCACTACCTATTTATTGTGTGATGTTCGGCAAGCTGTCGCCTCTTTGAACCTTGGTCAGTCCAAGGGTATGGCCTCTGCTTGTGGAATAAGTGCTGCAGTCTCAGGTTCTTCCTGCTTAGACAGTGTCCCCAGGAAGCAGATGAGGAGAGGGTGTCACCTCTTAGCCTGCTTGGAGCCTGCACTTGACTGGGAGGGAAAGCCATACAGATTGAGTTTACAGGCTCCCCTGCCCCCCATGTGGCCTTCTGAGCATCTGGGTGCCTGCTGAGCCAGCACTGCTGCAAGGTCCTGGGTTTAAGGAGAGAATTTAAATGGCAAATAGGAAGCCCCGAGGCAGACTGGCTCAGGGACCAGGAAGGAAGGGAAAGTTTGTTCCTGCTTTTTTTTTTTTTTTTTTTTGGTCTTTTTGAGACAGGGTCTCGATGTGCAGTCCAGGCTGGCCTTGAGCTCACTTTGAAAGCCCAGGATGGTCTTGAACTCACATTGATTCTCTGCCTCAGCCTCCCAAGTGCTGGGATTACAGGTGTGAGCCACCACGCCCGGCTTGTTCCTGCTTTTCAAAAAGAGGCTCATGTTTCCATTTTGCACTGGGATTACCTCTTATCAGGTGGGAGATAGCCCAGCTCTGGCTTAAAGCACTCTTAAAGTCTATCACAGACCAAGGGAACCACTGGGCTCTGTCACCAGTTTGGCCAGTCACCTTGTGCCCACCCAGCCTATGTCTGGCCTGTTTCTGGGTTCCACTGTGAAGCTGGGAGGCTGTCCTCCGGCTACCTGGTGCTTGGTGGTTCCTGTTGTGAATCAGGGATAGCCCCACCTGCCCAGTGCTCTGACACAATATGCCAGAGCTGGGTGCTGGGTGGACCCTATCAGTTTCACTTCTGTGATTTCCAGCCTCAGTGAGAATGGCTTATCCCTGGATGCCGTGTTCTGTTTGACCCAGTGCCTGTCCACTCTTCAGTGGGTTTGCCACCTGGAAGTCAGGTGAGTGCACCTCTGTCCAGCCACACCCTTCAGGCCACAGGCCATCAAGTCCCACTCGGGGCTCTCCTTTACCATGTCACCACATATTATTGCTTAGAACCCTGGATATTACCAGATACCATTGCCCACTGACTATGTGATTACATGAAGGCCTCTGAGACACTCAAGTAGCTCCAGTTCACCACGAGACAGTCTATCAACTCCTTTGGGAACTCAGGGACTTGCCCTAATTGTATGATTGCTGGAGCTGATGAGCCCTAGAGGGCAGACACCAGCCAGCCCAGCAGCCCCATGTGAGGGGCCTCCATGGCCTGCCTCCTCTTGGGGATGATCCCTGAGGGTCCCCAAGAGTGGAGATGCCATGTTAAAAGGACCAGGCTTTGCTCCTTCCCAGCTATGGCAACTTTGGACAGCAAGTCCTCGAGCTTATTGTGCCTTGGTATTGCTGTCTGTACAATGGATCTAAACATGATTCTTTTCCTTGCAGTTGTGGTGGGAGAAGGCAGTGAGTTAATGGTGGTGCAGCACTGCCTATACACCTTCATAAATGTAGAATGCTAAATTGACTGATCGTACTAAAAAGCAGGCCATTTCCTGGCCCTCATGACCTGGTCAGGCCTGTGCTTTCTCAGACAGCTGCTTCCTCTTTGCTTCCAGCTTTCAGAGCCAGCACATCCTGCTGAGAGGTGACAACACAGGCAGGTGAGGAGAGGGTGTTCTGGGAAAGGGGCGTCTCTTCTTGCTATGGTTCACTAGGTCCAAGAGTAGAGCCCTTGGGGGTCCCAGCACATTGAAATGAATCCTGCATCTGCAGCTGTGCTGCCCCTCCTCACATACACACCACATAATAGTAACCAGGACCTTAAATCTGCCCTGGAGGACAGGGGTGCGCACAGAGGTTGACAGGGACAGAGCTTGTGCTGGCACCTGCTGCTGTGTGGGTGGAAGTTAGGTTTCTGCTCTGCGGTGACTTTTTAATGTGGATCGTTACCCTTTTGGTCTCTGAGAGTCACACTTGACAGCCAGCGAACCTCTGGAGAGAGAGAAAAAAGTTCCACATCTTTATAGTGAGCAAGGAACAGTTTAAAGTTTGCAGTTGCTCCCGGCTGCCCCCTAGTGGGCACAGATGGCCTGGTTTCGCCTTGGGAAGGTTGGCTGCCAAGAGGCGGCAGAGCTAGAGCCCAGTAACACAGGGGGCTATCTGAAGTCAAGGGTGGCCCAAGGCCAGGTGGTCTTACTGTTCAGGCTGGGGTTTCTGTTTCTGGGGATCCCTTGGAATCATAATGGCCTCGAGGTACAGGGAGGCAGGAGTCACCAACGCTATGTTGGTAGAATGGGGGGAGGGGCTCTGTCTGACCCTCCTGATCTAGTCAGGTGCTGCCATCCTGGATACGTGTAGACTGCTGGCTCCCTACCCTTGGCCTCAGTTTCTCCACCTGTATGATGTTGGGCTGGTCTTGACTGTCCCTTGTCATCCAGTGTCTTGACTGCCCCTTCCAGCCCTGACTACTGAACATAGGACCAATGTGAATGACCTGAACTTTCCTTCTGGCATGGTGTCTCCACTTCCAGGGCCAAGCTGGCTGGTGGGTCTTTGCCAGAACTCCCAACAGGAGCTCAGCTTTCAGCGTTCCATCAGCACTGCATCCCCAGGAGTTTCTGGTACTTTCTCATGCTTCTTCCTTGGGGGTAACCACAGTGGGGGTTGAGAGGTCAGGAAGTGGGCAGCGTCTGGGACATGAGGGCTAGGAACTGGCACAAAGGAAAAAGAAAGAGTTTGATAAAAGTGAAAAGAAAGAGAGGTGAGTATGAGGGCCAGGGCCTGGGCCAGGGTCAGGGCTAGGCTTTGAGGCACTGTTTTCTCCCTGGACAGAGTCAACATTTATCTGCAGCACACAGACAGCCCAGCTGCTCCCGTCTGGGGCTGTCTTTACTTTGGGACACCACTTTCTAGAGAGTAGATAGACCCTCTCTCCAAATATGCAGTCCAGAAGAAGGAAAGCTGGAGTACATAGAGAAAGGCGGGCTGCTGTTGCTGAAGCACAGCCTGGGAATTAGGAGGTTCCCCAACTCTGCAGGGAGGGGCAACAAGACTACAGCTGGGTCACAAAGTCCTCCCAGAGTACAGTCATGTTCAATAGGGCTGTAGGGGAAACAGAAGAGGCGGGAGAGTGCCCTGCAGGACGAGGGTGTGCTGACGGCCGGAAGGTAGCCTCTCTCATCTCCTGCCCTCCCCTGTCCTGTCTCAGCCTCAAGGAGTGTCCACTGGAGCCTCCAAGCCTCATCCGCCTCTGCACATCTCTGAAGGAATGGCTGGGGCCACTAGAAGTCCAGTAAGTGACAAGGCACCACCCAAAGGGCACCATGTGGGCATCTGTGCCAAGTCTGTGAGGGAGACTTCCTGATTGAAGCCACAGGAGTCTGTCCTTGTCCCTTCCTAACAGATTCTGCTAGTCTTCCCTGTGGGAGTCCAGGGCCTATGAGGAGAGTGGTTGTCTCCCAGTAGCACCCCCTTGGGCACCACAGCCTTCCACAGGTCCTCCCTGTCCCAACTTTTACCTCGCCCCTGAGCGTCCATATGTCCACATGTGCGCACGCTTAGGCTGCCTCTGTGCCCTGAGCTTAGCCCTTTTGAAGGCACTTCCCCGGGGTTCCCTCTCCCTGGGGCTTCCCCTTCCTACTCCCACACATCCTGAGCACCTGGGCCATGACCAAAGACTATACTTGCAATCAGGGGTCTTGGCTCAGCTGCCCACAAGCTGGGTGACTTCAGGTGAATAAGTTTAACTCCCTGGGCCTCAATTTTGCCAAAGTGGAGAGTCACTTCCCTTTGTTTGTCACTTTTGTAATTTTATGACAATAATTGTGCTAAAATAAAGAACTCCAAGCCAAAGCCTGCCTCATGCAAATGACCCATTTCTCCCACCCAACCAGCATTGTCCTGTCTGGGTGACCTTCTTCTTGCCCACTAGCATACTGTTTTCTCCATCAGGCTGGTCATCCCTTATCCAAAATGCATAGAACCACAAAGTGCTTTGGATATGGGATTTTTTTCAGCTTTTAGGATATTTGCAAATACATAGTAAGACATGCTGGAGAGGGGGCCCAAGTCTAAACACAAAATTCACCAGGTGCAGGGGTGCATGCCTGCAATCCCAGCTTTTGATAGGGTAAGACAGGTGGATCACTGTGAGCTTGAGATCATCTTGGGCTATGTAGTGAGCTCAAAGCCATCCTGAGCTGCATAGTGAGAACTTGTGTCCATAGATAGGTAGATAGATGATAGATGATGGACAGATAGATAGATAGATAGATAGATAGATAGATAAAATAAAAGCCCAAAATTCACTTTGAGTTTTGTATATAACTCATGCACACACCCCTGAAGGTCACTTTATCCACCAGTGGCCCCCCACATGCAGTCAGGAATCTTCCACTTCTAGTATGGCTTCAGTGCTCAACAAGCTCTTGATTTTGGATTTCCAGATGAAGGATGCTTAACATTTACTTGCAGTTCACAATTTCACTCGTGTCTCACCATGTGCCTTTTTCCAATTGGCAACAGTGTTGATCTTTGTTTTCTGGCTCCATCTCAAATGCCTTTCAACCCTGACTAACAAGATCAAAGACACTGACTCCGGTGTCCTTTCTCTACTTTTCGGACACGTGTAGCTGGGGAGGTGGGAGTTTCCCATTGTTTAGTAGACTGAGGATCTAACTATGTAAGATCTCTCTGAAACTAGATCTCTCTCAGACCTGTAAAGTGCGCTTTCCCTGGAGAAAAAGCTAGGGCTGGGGAGATAGCTCCGTGGCACAGTGTCTGCCTGGCAAGTGCAAGGTCATGAGTGTGAACCCTGGTCCTGAAAAAAAAAAAAAAAAGATCTATCTCCCTGAAGAAAAAGCTATATGGACCCAATTTTTTCCTTTTTATGAGTCTCACGAAGTTGCCCAAGCTGACCTCAAACTTTAAACCCTTCTGCCTCAGCCTTCCAAGTAGCTGGTATTACAGGTATGTACCACACCCAACTCTGATTTTTTTAAAGCTACCTTACTACTATTGTTTAGAATTGGAAACACTTTCCCATTTTGTCACCATCTTACATTGTATTTGCCACAAGGAAGAAGCCAACCTAGGTAGTGACTAACTTCACCTTTGCCACCCTCTACACTAGTGCCTGTTCTGCCTCCAATCCACAGTCCCACCTGTGACCCCACAGTGCAGTAAGACCTCATGTTCCTTACTCTCCTTTGGTGGTTTCCCATTCTTCGCTTTTTGTGTCCTTCATGGTTTTGAGGAACCCTGGTCAGATGTGTTGCAAGCTGTCCCCTGGTCAGAATTTGTCTGGTGTTTTTCTCTGGATCAGAGTGGGTTATAAGGGCTGATAAGATAGCTCAGCAGACTAAGCATCTGCTTAGGCAAACACAGTGGCCAGGGTCCATTGCTGGTGTGCTGAGCCAGCAATGGAGTCCAGGCATGGTGGTGCATGCCTGTAATCCCAGCACTAGGGACGCAGAAAACAGGAGGATCACTACGAGTCAAAGCTGTGTAGTGAGACTCTGCACGATAAATAAATAAATAAATAAATAAATAAATAAATAAATAATAAAGTGGGTTATAATTTGGGGAACAACACTGCAAAGATCAAGGGCCCCTCACAGCCCAGCTTCTCTGGGCTGTTCCTGGACAGTGACCCCAATCTGCAAAGGCTGAGCTGAGATTCCCCCACCATAAAGTTACTTCTTAATTGGAAGAGACCTTTTATTATGAAGACTCAAGCACATATAAAAGCAGTGAGAATAATATAAAGGATACTCAGGTGCTCTCCACCTGCCTCCAAGGTTATCACCTCCTAGCCCTAACACATACATGCATACACAGGTGCACGCACACATACACACTGTGAGGGGATTTTTGTACTGTTTATTATTTTTAGAGTTGGCAATTGAACCCAGTGCCTTCACACTGAGCTGAATCTGCATACTTTTTTAAAAATGTTGAGACGAGTCTTATTAAATCATGTAACTGTCTAGGCTGCACTTGAATTTGCAATCTTTCCACCTCAGCCTGTCCAAGTGCTTGGATTGCAAGCTTGTGCCACTGTGCCTGGCTACTCTAGTTATTTTGAAGCAATTCCCAGATACCTTATAATATGTCTGTAAAGATTTCAGGATGCACAGCAATAAGTGCTCCATATTTTTAACATAACCACAAAATCATTAGCAGACCTAAAATATTAACAATGATTCCTTAGAATTATCAAGTATCCCATCAATATTTTATCGTCACTTATTGTCTCTCATGTGTGTTTTACAGAGGTACACTTGTGCACAGTGTGGGTGGTGCCTGCTTCCGGTCCCTCTGCCAGGCATTCAGGCCGCTCCAAGAAGCCCCACAGCAATGCTCCAAGAACTCTTCCTTGTTTAACCACTAGGAAGCTACTGTATCTCATACACTGGGTCAGACTGAGGGACACCAGGGTGACAGGATGCTGCGGGTCACAGGTCACCTCTGGTAGTGGGAGTTTGCTGGGAAAAGCCTGCAGGCAGAGCTGGTGGTCTGAGCCCTCATGGGGCTCAGCTGTGGTCAGGAGAAGCGGGGTAATGACCACAAAAGCACTCTGCCAACTCTCCAGTGCTGTGCCGCTCATTGTTTTCAATAAGCTGCAAGGTACTTGATGCTGAAATGCTGCTCTTGGCTCGCTGGCCCAGGGAGTTCTCCAGGAAGGCCAGAGAGGTGGCTCAGGTCAGCCACCACAGCTCTTCTTCACTCTGCTCCTCATAGTGCACTGTGTGGGGTAAAGTTCCTTTTTTTTTTTTTTTTTTTTTTTTTTTAGTATGGAAACCCTCTTTTTATCCTGAGTCCACAGTACTGTGCATTTGGGATTAGGTGGGGAGCCCCATGCTCCATGAGGAGTTATGAAAGGCCATCCTTGCTGAAGAGCACAGGTCCGGCTGTGTATTAGGCACTCACCCCAGCTTGGAGACTGGATGGATGGAGCTGAGCCTATAGCTGGGCAGAGCTGCCACTATGGACCCCCTACTGCTGAACCACAGGCTGTGCCTCCCACTGCACCCTCTTGCAAATCTAGGTTGGGATCCTGTACCCCTTCTTCCCCAACCAACCAATGCAGATAGATGGGTGGGGCAGCTGGAAGCCACACGGTGGAGGAAAGGGATAGTCCAGGGGGCAAGGCGGCAGGAAAGAAAGACAACAGAGGGCACCGAAGGCAGGAGGAGACCACCCTCAAGGCTTGGGGGCAGGAAGCACCCTCTGACCCCCAGGACGGTAGCTGTGTATGAATCCCAGGTGCTCAGAGAGAGCAGAGACTCAAGTTTCACTCTGTCTCCAGAATTCTGTTGAATTATCCAATGCAGGAAAAACTGGTGGGTTTCCCACATCTCTCTCATGTTGAGTTTCTGCTCACCATGTCACTCCTCTGCGTGAAAGAGGCATTTTAATATTAAGTATTGAATTCAGGACCTTCATCCTGAGCCATACCCTAGAACTTTTTTAAATTATAGTTTATTTTATTTTCTTAAATAGGGTCTCTCTAAGTCACTAATCTGCCTAGGTTGGGTTCAAACTTGGAAGCCTCCTGTCTCAACCTCCCAAAGGGCTGGAATCACAGACTCATACCATCATGCCTGGCTTCTTTTCTTTTTTTTCTTTTTTTTTGTCTTTTTGAGACAGGGTCTTGCTATGCAGTTGAGGCTGGTCCTGAGCTCACTTTTATAGCCCAGGCTGGTCTCGAACTCGCACCAATCCTCCTGCCTCAGCCTCCCGAGTGCTGAGATTACAGGCGTGAGCCACCATGCCCAGCCTGGCTTCTTTTCTTAATGGATGAGTTCCATAGAGCACTAATCTCCATCAATAATAATCCTGCTCATCCATTTAGCTGGGGGAAAGTCTACTACATCTCCTTGGAAATTAGTCACCTTCAGCAGTATACTCGAGCCTCCGAGAAGCCCATAGCACAGAAAATGATTTTGTTTAGCTAGACCCAGTCTCTTCCTGCTTCAGCTAACACAAAGACCCAGGGCTGGAGGGAGTGTTGCAGGCAATGCTGGCTCGGTCCCATCTCCCAAAGGCTCTGGCTGTGAGGCCCACCTCCCTGTTTTTCTGCAGGATGCCCCATTAATGTATCTGTTTTCTTTCACAGATTGTCCTGCGAGGCCCTGAGTGACCAGAGCCTGGAGACCCTACTGTGCTGCTTGCCCCAGATGCCCCAGCTAAGCCTGCTGCAGTAAGACTGCATGCAATGCGGGTCCTGCCTGTGAGGCTCTTGCCCTCCAAAGCCTGTCTTCTCTTCTCTCCCTTTCTTCTGGATGCTCATCATCTTGTCTGGCACAAACAGGCACTCCAATCTGCTTCCAGCTCTCTTCTAATACTTTGTCAACCTCAGAGACAGTTACTGGTCCCCTCTGGGTCTCAGTTTCCTCCACTGACCAATGGGATCAACATCTCCCAGCCCTTCCCTGGGGTTGGGCCTCACATAAGCCAGCTGCTCAAAATGCTCTTAAGAGTGGCACACACATGGCCAGCACACTGTCATGTTTCCCTCCCCATGGAAAGGTCACTTACCCCTAAGAAGAGACTGCACAGATGTGGGTCATGTATATGTCACACACTATTTTTAAAGGTCATCATCTAACTCTGTCAGAGGGAAGAATTCAAGCAGCATCCCTCTAAGTATTTAGAGCTCTCTTTTCTAATTTCAGCTCAGACTGGTTAGAATTTAGAAAGGATTTACTTTAAATATTCTTCTAGCAGGGGGAGAAGCAGCTGCAGCTGAAATGGAAAAATACAACAGGAAATTAAATCATAACATTAATAACAGCACCATAAGTGCTAAGGCTGGGGCTGGTGGGGTGCCTGGCCTGGCTCATATCACCTCTAGAGTCTCACTTCTCAGGAAAGAGAGAGGGGTTATGATGCCATGCCAGAGGAGTGAGGTGCAGAATGGCTCACGTGCCAACTCTCGGCTCCCATCTTGCCTGCAGAGAACAGATCAGGAAGGGTTCCTTTAATCACAAAATGAACAGACAAGAAACCTCAGGTCAGAGTGGGGCTTCTGTGTGCCTCAGTCACACAGCATGAGCCAACCCCAAGCTTCTGATCTGTCCCTGGGAAGAGGCGACCAATCTGAGCCTGGCTGGGGCTTCAGTTTTGTGTTACTCATCCCAAGATGTCTGGGCACCTCTGTGGGCCAGGCGCTGTCCAGGGTTCTGGAGCCTTAGGGGGCCTTCTCTCCTTGGAGCACACCTTGGCGGGCAGAGATGAGACCAAATACAATGATTACAGCCAATAGGAAGGGGCAGAGGAGCTGCTGGGGAGAGTCAGGGACTCTCCTGAGGATAAATGCTCAGCTGTCTCTGAAGGAGAAGAGGGAGCTGGGGCCTTGAAAAGAGCAGGGAACTGCATTCAGACCCAGGGAACAGCCTACAGGAGGCTCTGAGTTAGCTGGGCTTGATGGGACCTAGAAATAGCCCAGAGACCATGGAGGCCAGAGCTCTGTGTCTGGCAAGAAGAGTCCCAAGAGAGGAGGTGGAGAGACTAGGCCCAGATATCACCAGCCTGGCAGTCATGGTCAGGAGCTTGGACCTTTGCCCCACGAAAATTGAAAGACGGAGAAATGATTTGGATTTTTAAAGTTCATCATAGGGCTGGGGAAAGAGCTCAGTAGAAAAGTGTTTGCCTGGCAAGCGCAAGGGCCTGAGTTCAATCCCCGGTTCTGCAAAAAAAAAAAAAAAGTTCATCATGACTTCTGGGTAGAGAAGGGACTGAGGAGCAAGAGTAGAAATGGGAAGGGGAGTAGCTGATAGTCAGGGGGGCGAGGGATGGCTATGAAGTGCAGGAGGGCACTGGTGGAGGTCTATTGCTGTGGGGGTACTGAGGTCACCTCCAAGGCCAGTGTGGATCCACCTACTTTTCTCTAAGGGACGATTTATAACTGAGAGTAACTGTAGATATTTTTGATGTTATAACTAGGGAAGGGAGTGCTGCTCCTCGCCTTCAGTGAGCAGAGGTCTGCACACTGCCAGATACTCCAAGAGCACAGGGTAGCCTCCCCTCATGGCAAGGAACTATCACACTCCAAACTCCATGGCAGAGTCAAGAAGCTCTGCCCAGAGGACAGGCAGCTTCACTTTGTTTGCAAGGACTTGCCCATCCAGTGAGCAGTTAGATGATAAAGAGCGTGGGTGGCGGGCCAGGCCGTGTGCCTGTGAGATGGGCACAAACCCTCATACACTGGACAGGAAGGCTTAGCATGATTAGTCCTCTTTCCAGACAAGGGGACTGAAGCTCAGAGAGGTTAAACAGCTTGTTCAAGGTCACAGAGCCAGTACGCATGACAAGTCTGTTTGCCACAGCCCCTATTTGTCCCTCTTGAGTCTCTACCTGCTTCCTTGTGCCCTGCTGAACTGCCAGTCCTGCATGTCCCCCTCCCACTCCCCCTGCAGCCTGTCCTAGTTTCTTGTCCTCCATCTTGCATGGCCCTGTCACTTTCCGTCTCAGGCTGAGCCAGACAAGTCTGCCCCTGAGGAGCGCTTTCCTGCTGGCCGGCATCATCAGCCAGTGCCCACGGATTCAGAAGGTGGATCTCAGGCAAGTGTCATCCTGGGAAAACCGGGACTGGTCTTGAAGGATTGGGTCTGGAAAAGAGGAGTGCAAGGAGGATCGAGAACAGTGGGCCCTGGGCCTGGGGCGGGGCTTCAGGAGGAGCACCCGGTGACCCCCATCTGTCTTCTCTAGGTCCTTGCAGCATGCCACACTGCACTTCAGGTCCAGCAAGGAGCAGGAAGGTGTGTGGTGTGGGTAAGTGCCCCCAAACCATGACTTGGCTGCCCATGAGTCTGGGGACAAGTGGACAAGCTTGGCTCAGAATCACATGCAGAATCTGATTCAGAGAGATCAAATGCTAGGGGTCCTAGCATTTGCAGCTCAAGTTCCCAGGTGTTGGTATTCCAGCTTTAAGTTTGAGAGGACAACACTTTGAGAGCTGCCCCACACCACCCAGAAGGAGGATGTGGATTCTCAGTGGGACCAGCTGAGATGGGGAGCAGCAAAGGCTGGGTATTTGCAGAAGACTCAGGCTTGGGTGGGGACCCCTTGAGCTCAGAGGTACACCCCGGACCAGCCAGGCTGGAGGTGGCCAGAGTTGGCTGAACACCCTTTGCGCAGCTCACCCTCCTCTGCACTGCAGGTTTATAGGGTGCAGCCTCCGCCAGGAGCACGTGGAGCCACTGTGCCAGGCACTGAGCAAGTGTCATGACCTCTGCCAGCTTGAGTAAGTGGGGACAGATCTCAGTAGAGCCGGGGTCCTCATGTGTCCATCTCCACCCCTAAGGTCAGCCCTCAGGAAAGGCATGAGGTGCTGGCCACATCCCTCAGACTGCTCTGTACCCTTCAGCCCCAAGGACAGAGCTACATTTCCACTTGCCTCATTAACCATTGCAGCTGCTCAAGAAGGGTCCATATGATGGGAGATGTGGGCTACCATGAAGGATCCATTGGTTTGCCCAGCAGGTGGTCGTAGTACTAAGTGGTCAACCTGAGGAGGAACCCCAGTGAGGCAGGGTGGAGACTTGGGAAATTTTATCCCTGTGGCCTCTTCCGGGTGCTCAGAGTATAGGCCCTGCATGTGTGGGAACGTTCTAACAGCTAGTGTAACACAGCTATGAAAAGAAAGGAGACAGACAGACAGACAGACAGACAGACAGACAGACAGACACAGAGACTGACAGAGACAGAGAGACAAAGACAAAGAGATAGATAAGAGGGAGGACAGGAAGGAAGCATGGAGGGAGGGAAGCAGAGAGACAGAACAAAGGAAAGAAGGAAAGGAAAGGGAAAGGAAGGGGAGAAAAAAGTTTAAATTCTTGTTGAGCTGTGGCCAAGAGACAAATGTGGCTGATGAAATCATATATTTTAAAGAAGGATGAATGAGCCATATGATGTGCCTCCAAGTTTCTCATTCTAAAGGGATTTTTTTTTCTTATTTTAAAGGTCATTTTATTAAGTGGTTTTATGAGACAAAGTGATTTTTAAAGGAAACATCTCAGGAAAAGATAAAATAAACAAGCATCTCAAAGTACAAAGCTGTAGGAGGAAATTCAGATGTTGGGGGCACATTGGTTATATTGGTTCTGAAATTGTAGTTAAAGCACAGAATGCCACAAGGAAGGGAAGTCAGAAAGTAATTTGGGTACAGTTTCAGATAGATAGCCAACTCTCAAATTAAAAGAACGAATCTGTTGGATAAATGCATTCTCTAAACTTTCTTTCCTCTTGAATTCATTCTTGTACAGAAATTGTGGCTCTCAGCTGATGCAGGCCAGGGTCAGGGACAAAGCTAATTGTTTTTTCTCTAACTCCGGAAAGCCTGCTGGAGTCCTGGGAGCCCACAGACACTAAAGGAGAGAGATAAGGCCTGGTTACTGTGGTGCTGGCCAGGGGACAGGAGTGGGTGATGTGGGAGCTGCTGGCCATTCCAGTGGTGATGGAAATGAAAGTGCAGGTGATGGGCGCGGTGGTGTTGAGTACTGATGGTGCTGGTAGTGCCAGCATGGCCAGCAGCAGTGACAGTAGACCTAGGAGTGCAGCCTGCGAGGAGCAGGCAGAGCCCAAGGAGGCATACTGACCGCTGCAACAACTCCTTGTCTCTTACAGCCTAACGGCCAATCTGCTGGGTGATGACGGGCTCAGGTGCCTTCTAGACCACTTGTTGCAGATGCCCATCTCTGGGTTGCTTGAGTAAGTGGGGAGCAACATGGAGACAGGAGGGATGGAGCCTGCCCTGGGCCTCTTTAGAAAGTATCCATAGTGAAGCCCAAGAAACAAAGGTCTGGGAGAGAAAGATCCGTGTTTACCTGGACTTAACCCCCGCCCCGCACACACACACATCCTTTCCTCTTTCCCCACTCCCCTCATACCCACCATGGACAAATCCTTTGCCTGATACTCAGCAGAAGCTATGGCTTCAACCAAACTGATCCCGAGACAGGGAAGCCATGTTTCATCCTCAACCAAATGATGTAGGATTGCAGTTGCCTGGTTTCTTCCTGCTGGATCCCATACCTATGTGACAAGAATCTGTCAGATGTCCCTGCAGCAGGAAAGGGTCCCCAGGAAGTCATCCATACTCTCGCCTGATCTCCCCAGCAACTTGGGAGACTGACAGCCAGAGCCAGGATTCAGCCTGTTGCTAGGCAACTGAGCCCTGTTCTCGAGCCCACATGGGGCTCGAGATGGCATCAGGAGCCCATCTGTACGCTGCCTTTACCAAGGGCAGTGGCAGCAGCGACAGCAGGCACAGTGAGGGCAGCTCCAGCCACTCTACCAGTTTGGGGCAGCACTGGGCCTCTCTCTAAGCCTCACTGTCTCCAGCTGCTGAATGGAGGGGCCTTGCTTCCAGGAAATGACAGCTAGAGGGGAGGCGAGGGGCTTGGACAGTGTGTCATCCTGAACCTCCTTTCTCTCCTAGTTTGAGTCACAACAGCATCTCTCAGGAAGGTGTCCTGCACCTGCTGGGGACTCTGCCCTCCTGCCCACGTGTCCGGGAGGCCTCAGTGAGGTATGGACTGGCTGCTGGAGACCGCACTTGGCCATCTGTGCGCCTTGGGGCACCACTTTCCAAGTGTCAGGGTTCCCTGGGAAGGGGGTTACAAGTGCCACACTCGCACACCCGGGTGCTGTGGGGTGGAAAAGCCAGGTCTGCCCATCCATGCAGGATGGTGTAGACACCCTTCTCTGTGCTCCTCTCTGCAGCCTGGGCTCCACGCAGAACTTCTGGGTTCAGTTCTCCAAGCAGGAGGAGGCTGGGATGAGCCTGAGGTAATTCCTGCTGGGGCAATGGGCAGGAGAGGAAAGGGAAGAGAAGGCTGGCCTACGGCACCTCACGCCTGCCCCAGCCTCCTCCTCGGCTTCCGCCTCCTCTGCCCCCTGCTCTTCTTCCTCTTCCTCCTTGTCTTCCTCCTCTTCCTCCTCCTCAGCCTGCTCCAAGCTCACTGCCCTGGGTGAGTCCCCTAGCTCTTCCATGATGCCCCTATGCCTGCAGTCTCAGGCCGGGCTTTTGTACTGTGTGCCTATGAACTACTTCCCAACTATAGCTTGAGTCAGAGGCTCCCAGTTCAGATTCTTGACCCTCCTGAAAATAAATCCTAGCCTGCCACTCTAGCTGTGTAACCCCAGAGAAGTGATGGCTCCTCTCTACTTCAGTTCCTTCATTTGTACAATAGCACAACCTGCCCTTAGTTCTTTTGCAGGAAAGGGAAAGGTCTGGCTCACTGGAGCACCCTGTCCTCCCTGCCTGGCCAGTTCCTCTGCAGCTCAGACTTCAGATGTGGACACTTGGCCCGTGGCTGAGCCTCCCCCTGCCCCCTTGCCTTCAGAACCCACAGCATCCTCACGGCCCACACCTGACTGTAACAGCCACGCTCTGCACTCTTCCATGGCTTCTAATAAATGCAGGATAAAGTTCAAATTTCTTAGCTTCCTGATCTTCTCCCTCACAGTGTGACCCCCAGTTATCCCCCTACACCATATGTATACCACACACCACGCACTGCACAACACACATACACTACAGATACATTCACATTCACATTCACACAGTACATATATGTATATACATGATGCACAAAGCACATGTCACACACATATGTGACACAACACGCACACTGCAGATAGACTCACACTCACTGACATATAACCTCACCTGTACACCTTACACATAGCTCATACATACCATCACATACTCCCATACACTTGCATACATGACACACATGTGTGTGCCACACATACCACGCCACACACAACACCTCAGCTACAGGATTCTCTGCTCTGTGCCCATAAGGAGCCTGACCAGATGCATACAGCCTCCCACCTCTGCTCACACTCAATCCCTGCTGAGAGAAAATGTTCCCAACATTGACCCCCAGCTCAATGTCAGCCCTTCTTTGGAGGCCAGGAGGTACCAACACAGACTGTATCTTTGGCCTCTGCCCTTGATGACTCCCCACCACACAGCCCTGGATGACCCCCCAGGAAGCCTAGAGGAACCAAGTGGCCCGCATGGGCCTCACCCAGTCTGTCCCTGGCCTTCTGCCCTCAGGCTGAGTGAGTGCGGCTTTGCACCGGAGCACATGCCCAGACTGGCCAGCAGCATCAGCCAGGCCCCCCTGCTGACGGAGCTCACGTAAGTGACAGCCCGGCCCACAGGGACAGCGGAAGGGTGGGCACCCTTCAGGGCCACCAGTGACTGCACTCTGTCCCCAGGCTGACCCGGTGTGGCTTGGGTCTGGAGCAGCTGGCTATCCTTCTGAGCCTGGTGAGGCGGCCATCAGGTTTCATCCACCTCAGGTATCTTTCCCCTTCCTGCTGTGGGAGGGGCCATGGCATGAATTCAGGTAGGATGGGTACCCAAGCACAGGACCCCAGGATCACAGCCCTGTCCATTTCCTGCACCCAGAACCCTCCTACCTCCTAGACTCAGAGCCGACCCTGCCCACCTGTCCCAGAGTCACCCCCACACATTTAGAAGAGCAGTCCCTTCCCTGGATGGGGCTTGTGCTTTGGGATTTGGGAAATTTAAGAAAGTTCCCAAAACGATAACCAACCATGAATAAAAATAACATAAAATAAATACGCTAGCCAGGTATGGGGGTACACTGTCTCAGCACCGTGGGAGACTGAGCAGGGGATTACAAATTTGAGCCCGGCCTGGGCAACTTGGCAATTTTGTAAGATGTTGTCTTCAAAATAGATGGATGGTGGGTGGGTGGATGGGTGGATGGATGGATGGGCAGATAAAAAGCATACTGAAAGTAGAAAGAATATTTTAAATCTCATATCTGTTATGTAGACTCTACAGCCATGCATATTTTCCATACCTGCTTCACTTGTTCACCTTTTGGCTAAAGTATTTTAAAGTAAAGCATAGACCTCTTAAAATATTGCTCCTAAATATTTCACCATGAATCTTCAGAAAGGAAGTACATTTTCCACATAATCATAGTTTAATTAGGATACTGGAGAAACTCAGTCACAATCCTTAGTAACACACATTACCTACTCTAACCTGTCTTCACCGTCTCCCAAATGAGCCAGCTGGCTTTTGGGTCGGGATACAGGCAGGGACCACATTCGCAAGGAGCAGTGCTGGCCCTGTCGGTCTGTGGTTAGGAAACCGCCGACTGCCAGGCTTTTGTGGTGTCATCACCATGCCACAGCACCGGTGCCTGACTTTTCTGTAGAACTGAAGCTAGATCGCGGGTCTTGATAAGATGAATTACATAGCTGTACCCCAAATCTGACTGCCCAGACATGCTGTGCATGGCTCGCCAGCACCCATGTTGAGACCCAGGGTCTCGTTTTTCCCCTACATCGCATTTGTAAAATTATGGCAAAGTACAGATTCACCCACCTGACCATTTTTAAATGTACAGCATTAAGAACATTCTCACTCTGTGCATCTGATCTTCTGATCCCTTCATCTTACAAGACTGAAGCCGTACCCACTAGAACACGAGTTCCCATCTGCACCCCCCCCAGCCCCTGGCAGCACCATCCATGCTCCCTTCCGTCCCTCTGAATCTGAGTACTCCAGGCATCTTCTCTAGGTGGAATCCTGCAGTACTGGTCCTTTGGTGACAATTCCTTTACACTTAGCATGCCATCACCAGGGTTCATTCCTAGCATGGAACGTGCCAGAATTTCCATCTGCAACTTGGTCATTCACCATTGATGCTGTGAATTGCTTCTGCATTGTGGCCTCATGAATAAGAGTGACACTGCTATGAACACAGGCATTAAATATGTCTTTATGCCTCTGCTTTCCATTCTTGGGGGGATTTACCCAGAATTGCTAGACTACTCCAAATAGCATTTTAACATAAAACATTTTACCCAGGAAGCTTAGGCAGGAGGATCATGGTGAGTTCAAGGTCAGTCTGGGCTACAAAGTGAGTTTAAGGCAGGCCTGAACTCCACAGTGATACCCTGTCATAGAGAAACTAAATAAATAATTAAAACCTTTATTAAGCCTAAAAGTGATATGCCCTCACTGTAGAAATTTGTGGAAAATCCAGAAGGACAAAAAGAAAAATGACATTTAAGTAGAAAAATGGTATTTAAAAAGAACTAACCCAGGGCGTGGTGGCGCACGCCTGTAATCCCAGCACTCGGGAGGCTGAGGCAGGAGGATCGATGTGAGTTCGAGACCAGCCTGGGCTACAAAAGTGAGCTCAAGGCCAGCCTCAACTGCATAGCGAGACCCTGTCTCAAAAAGACAAAAAAAAAAAAAAAAAAAAAAAAAAAAAAAAAAAAAAAAAAAAAAAAAAAAAAAAAAAAAAAAAAAAAAAAAAAAAAAAAAGAACTAACCCAATATAACCTTGAACTACGAACATTTTAAATAGCTCTTTTATCCTGCTTCTAAATTAATGCATGCACACTTCATGCATTTTCCTTATATCTCTTACCGCCATCTTTCTCTTCCTATATTTTGCCCTTTTTAAAATACAAAACTAGGATCGTATTTTATGTGCAGTTTGGTTTTCTTATCTTGGCCATGTAACATTATATCTTTTCTGAAATCTAAAAATATTGTTTTTAAAAATTTTTTTCAGTTTGGGTTCTTGCAAAATGATTCTTGAAATAAGGATGATGTAAATTTCCCTTTTAATGCTTATGCTCAGTCGTGTAATTTTATAATTTTAAAATAAGCTGAAAAGCCTCTAGACCCCTCCAGGCAGTAACCCTCACTCAGGGTGCTGAGTGCTGCCACGAGGAGGGGCACATGTCTGTGTGTCCCTTCCGGTGACAGGGTGGAGGATCCACAGGTTGGCGAAGCCGGGGTGCGTGCCATGTTGGAGGTCTGCGCCCAGGCCTCAGGCAGCATCACTGTCATAAGGTGAGTCCACGGAGGAGGGCCTCTCTCAGTTCTCCATTTTTATGACCTCTGGGACCTTCCACTGGGTCTCTTGTCCTTGGGGTCATGGCCGTATCACTGGTGAGTTCTCTGTGTCCCCAAGATGGCAGGACTTCCTGGGGCACACATGAGGGGCCACATACATCTGCTGGGACTTATGCAGTAGTCAGACTTCAGTGTCAAGCCTCACAAGGCAGCACATATTCAAGACAAAGGGCTGTGAGTACAGGAAGCTATAGCTGGGATCCTGTGCTGGTTTCTTGGAAGTGGCCCCTGTCACACACACAGCTTTGTGATCTGAGATGACAGAGTGACATGGAGTAGGTGAAAGCAAAGCTTTGGCGTTTCCGACCTGTGTCGTCAGATCCCCACTCAGCAGTTACTATTCGAAGACCTGCTGTCTACCAAGAGGCACCCAGGAAGGACCTGGGATGGTTTAACATCTCCCCCAGCCTCTGCGGGTGAGCCTGACTTTCAGGCAAAGCCAGCGAGCTCAGAGTGCTAACGCAGCCTCCAGGCGAGCCCACTGACTCCTCCATGGCCCCTGAACATGTCCCTTGGAATGTCCCAGAACATCCCATGCGTACCTGCACTGGCTCTGTCAGGACCTGGAAAGCCTCATCTTAGTTACTTCAAATTGCTGAAAGGGTGCTGTTTTAGTGTTTGGAACTCAAGGAAGCAACTGCTTTCCCACCCCAGGGAGGCCAGGCAGGAGAGGCAGGGTCCCAAGCAGAAGGGCTGGAGATGCAGGCCAGGCAGGGAAGGTTGCACGCCACGGGCCTCACCAGGCCTCTCTCTCTTCTCAGCATCTCTGAGATCCAGCAGCAGCTCAGTGTCCAGCTGGAATTTCCTCGTCAGGAAGAAAACCCAGAGACCACAGCCCGCAGGTGGGGACAGCCGTGACTGGGAGGGTCTGTGACTGTTTCTGATCAACTTTTTTTTGGCTAGCTCAGCCTGCCCTGGGGGGTGGGGCTGGTGCTGGCATGTGGTGCCGGGGATCAAACTGTGGTCCCTGCACTTGCCTAAGCTTGCCTAAGCAGGTACTTTAAACTGCTGAGCTATCTCTCCAGCTCTCTGACCAGTATTTCTCATGCCCCTGTCCAGTCTTCCCATGCCTAGTCTTTCCTTGGCCTGTGAGGTACACCGCCCACCCTCTCCATCCCAGGCCCAAGCCCTTGGCTCTGCACCCATCACCTCCTCACCAGCTTTCAGCTCCTGGAGCAGCACCTTGAGCTCTGTGACCCAAGCTCCTCCTTCTTTCACTGGCTATCCATCTTTGTCCTTCCAGTCTCAGCTTAAATGCCACCACCTCGAGGAAGGCCACTGGTCCCCAGCACTTAGGCAATTTTCCTGTTACTCATTCTCATAGATGCCTGTATGCATAGCACCTCTAATCCATGTAACACACTTTCAGAAAGCAAAATGTCACTTATTTGGAGTGGATGGAATCCTGTACATATACATTCTGGGGAGCCCAGCATGGTTGGGTTTCAGCCCACTTCACACCCTTGGGTTCCCTTCTTCATGCAGTGGACATACCAGCCATACCAACTGCCCCACCTTTGCTGCACTGCCCGTAACCATTAGCAAGTTGTAGGATTCCATTTGACCACAACTTATCCACCCCTATACCATAAGATGCTTGAAAGCATGGATTGAATCACCCCTCCTGGACCACGTGCTCACAAACTGCCATCTCCCGTCTGCCTCCAGGCTGGCTTACTGTGACCACAGCCTCCACATCAGGCAGCTGATGGAGACATGCGCCAGGCTACAGCAGCTCAGGTCAGCTTCCAGAAACCCTGTCCCAGGCCCGGGCCCCTGTCTGAACTCAGTGCATCACGTGGGCCACGTGAGAGTGTCACTCTTTATCCAGGGTGGAACAGGGGACTCCTGAGAGATTCATCCCCTCCTATACCTCCCTATCTATGTGATGAGCTCAGAGATGTGTCCGGGTCAACAGCCTCTGGAACATTTTTGGACTTTTTCAGCCTGTGTCAGGTAAATTTCTGCGAGGCCAGCAATGCCACCTCCCTCCTGCTACAGAGCCTACTGCTGTCCCTCCGTGAGCTGAAGACCTTCCGGTGAGCACAACAGACTTGCTCTCAGGCCCTCAGAGACTCCGCTTTGTACCACACCTCTATTTTTCCAACCTTTGTACCAGAGGACTCCGTGTCCTCCACTGTGGGCAGGCACCACAGGAGTCCTGGAGATTAGGCTAGAGGGACACGACCATGGGTATGGCAAGAAAATTACTCCCTTTTCAAAGTCCTTTCCTTTTCTTTCTTTCTTTCTTTCATTTTTCCTTCCCTCCTTTTATTTTTAAAAATTATTGCAAATAAAATGTTGAAGGACTGAGAATATCTTACACCATTTACCCAAGTTCCACACTGCCAATATTTTTCCTCTTTCCTTTCTCCCTTCTTTCCTTCCTTCCTGCCTGCCTGCCTGCCTTTTTCTTCTTCCTGTCTCCCTCCTTCTCCCCCACCCCAAACCATTTTAGAGTAAGTTGCATAATCATGTTACTCTCAGCACATATTTGAGTAAATTTCCTAAGAACAGGGCCATTCTCTTCCATAACCCAGTAAAAGTATGCAATTCAGGAAACTTAACAATGATATGCAGTTATGTAAACTACAGTTTCTACTTCGCCCCTACCACTTGTCCTAGTAATGTCCATTTGCTGCAGCTTGGGCTTTGTTTTGTTTTACCTGTCCTGGAGCCAATCAGGATTGCACCCTGATTGGCTGTCACCACTCCTTTGGCTCCTTCAATCTGAACAGTTTTTTTTTTTTTTTTTGTCTTTTGTGATGTTTTATAGGACAGTTATTTTGCAGAATATCCTTCAACTTGAGTTTGCCTAGTGACTCCTGGCATTTAGCTTCAGAGACCACATTTTGGGCAGTAAAGTGGCACAAGCCTTGCTCTGTTCTCAGTGTCTGCTCAGGGGTACCTCATGTCTGTGTGGACCCTGCTGCACATGCTAGCCGTGACACCTGGAGTGGATGGCATCTGCCAAACTTCTTCTCTTGCAAAGTTACCAGTTTCTCTTTGTGATTGATGCACATCTTATAGGTAGATAGTTTAAGACTACTCAAAGGACTTTCACATAATTTTAAAACAAATTGGAAGTTTTCACCAGGATCAATTATTAATATAGCAGTTGAAAATGGTTCTTAATTTTCAGTTTTCTTGCAAAACAACTAATGGCATCAAGAAGAAACTCTGCAGTGGATTAAAATGCCTGTATAGGCAGATGCAGGGATCAGGGTTCAATCCCTGGCATGCCATGCCAGCCCCAACCCCCAGCACATGCTGAGAAAGCAATGGATTTTTTAATGTACTTTATGTATTTATTTATTTTAATGTATTTAGTACAGGATCTCCCTACACAGATCGGAGTTGTAGTGATCCTCTTGTTTTTCAGCCTCCTAAGTGCTAGGATTACAGGCACGTGACACCACTTCCAGTCTCATTTGCCATCCCAGTTGTACCCTGGGGACAGGGCCAGCACTGCATGCCAGGAAGGGGAGGTGGACATGGTGGCATGCACTTATAATCCCAGGGTTTGGGAGGCTATAAACAGGAGGATCACTACAAGCCTGATCTGTGTAGCGAGACTCTGTAGTTCCCGTACTAAATACAAAAGAAGAAGAAGAGGAAAAGGAGGAAAAGGAACAGGAAGTGGGGAAGGGG